>PHNY01120301.1:3202-13458 GCA_003724115.2 Anethum foeniculum | reverse complement strand
ACATGACTGGATACTTATTTCAATTTCATCTCTGGGACTATAACTGGTGTTGGTGTGTGTGTATATTGAGGGGTCACAGCATGCAGTATTTATTTGTGATTCAAGATTAAGTATTGATAATAGAATTAAAGACCGTAACGACTCGGATCCCCGACCCCGGATCTGGGGGTGTTACACTTGACAAGCAGCAGCCGTTACAGCCATAAATTCTGCCTCACACGAAGAGAACGCAACACACTTCTGCTTTTGTGATACCCATGTAATGACACTTTCGTTCAGATAAAAAACCATCCCTCATGTGCTCTTTCGGTCCTCAACATGTCCAGCAAGATCGCTGTCTGAGTAGCCTGGTACAACACTGTTTCCACTCGATTTTGAATACACCAGACCAAAGTCTAGTGTCCCTTTTACATACCTCAATATCTGTTTCACAGCATTCATATGCATTTTTGTAGGTCCTTCCATAAACCTGCTCACGATCCCAACTGCATACGATATATCAGGGCTGGTGTGCACTAGGTAACGCAGTCCTCCTACAATGCTTTTGTAAAGAGTTACATCCACTGCCTTACCGTCTTCGTCTTTTGTGATCTGCTCCTGGGGTTCCATAGGATATTTTGTCGCATTACACTCAAACATACCAGCTTTCTGTAAAATCTTTTTCGCATACCCCTTTTTCTTTATCTCAATGTAGTCGATGCCCTGTTGAACATCCATTCCCTGATAGTGAGATAATCTACCCAAATCACTCATTTCGAATTTGTTGTTCATCTCCCTCTTGAATTTGTTTATGACTGATACACTTGTCCCAGTTACCAATAGGTCATCAACGTATACTCCTATAATCAGAGTTTCACCACCTTCCTGTCGAGTGTACAAATCAAGCTCTCAAGGTATTTGCTTAACTTTGCGTACCAAGCACGCGCTGCTTGACGTAATCCAAAAAGTGCCTTCACCAAACGATATACCAAATGCTCCTGGTTTTCTTTTACAAATCCTTCAGGTTATGAAACGTAAAATTCTTCTTGTAAATCTCCGTTAAGAAAACCTGACTTGACATCTAAATGATGAACCTCCCATCCTCTTTTCGCTGCCAATGCAAGCAATAATCTCACTGTCTCCAATCGAGTAACTGGTACAAAAATTTCTTCAAAATCAACCCAATGTTGTTGCACATATCCTTTTGCGACTAACCTCGCTTTGTGCTTCACAATTTTTCCATCCGCATCCCTTTTTAACTTGAACACCCATTTCAGACCAATGGGTTTACAACCAGAGGGTAGAGCTGATAATTCCCATGTGCCATTTTTCTCAATCGCTGCAATTTCATCCCTCATAGCCTTTTCCCACTCTGGTTGTGTTATGGCCTGTCTGTAACTTACTGGTTCGTCTGTGCCCAGAAAGAACAGCTCATCTCCTGGTTCCATCTCATCTGTCTAATTGTAAATTTCAGCCAACGACCTGTACTGCTTTGGTTCACTGCTGCAACTTGAAGAATCAGCACTTGAGATAAATTCTGATCTCCTTGAACCTTAAGATGACCCTGTTGACTGAGCCGGTGTGGCATCACCTGAATACTCTCCATCCGTGTTTTCACCTGTAGTCAGAGGTGTATAAACCTCTGTATCATGAGAGTTTTCCCCTATGTCCTCTAAGTTAGTTCCTGCAATAGTGAACATTCCTCCTGATGTCACACTAGATTCCATAGTTTGTTGAGTCCACAACCACCCTTCAGTTTCTTTGAACTGAACATCCCTACTCACATGTATTTTTCCACTCTCTGGATCATATAATCGATAGGCCTTGGTGCCTGGTTCACGTCCGAGATGCACGACAGCTTTACTCCGGTCATCCAGTTTCTTTGTATGCACACTCGGTATCTTCATATACCCTTTACATCCAAAAATGCGAAATGCACTAAATTTGGCTTCTTACCTTTCCAAATTTCATAGGGTGTTTGTCCTGACAGGGCCCGTGTTGGGAGGCGATTTAATATGTACACAGAATGTCGTATTGCCTCTCCCCACAATGTAGAAGGCAATTGCTTCTCCTTCAACATACTTCTCGCCATTGCTACAACAGTTCTGTTGCGCCTCTCCACAACTCCGTTTTGTTGTAGAGTGTAAGGCGCTGTAAAATGCCTGACAATACCTGCATCTTCACAGTATAGTGCAAACTCATTTGACATGAACTCGCCCCCATGTTCTGAACGAAACACTTTGATCCTTTGCTCAGAATCTTTCTCAACCATGACTCGAAATTTTTTAAACATACTCAAGGCATCATCTTTATTTTTCAGCTTATATGTCCATATCATACGGCTATAATCATCAACTAGAAGGAAGAAATACCTGTTACCACCCATTGTCGATGGTGAGATTGGTCCAAATAAGTCCCCATGAATTAACTCTAATTTCTTTGTAGCTTTGAAAATAGCTTCACGTGGAAACAGCTTTCTAGCTTGCTTTGCCATTAAGCAGCCTGAGCATGTCTCCCTTGGGTGTACAAAAGCTGGTAGTCCACGTGCCATTTCGTTTGCATTCATTAGCACCATTTCCTGGAAGTTCACGTGTCCAAGACGTGCGTGCCAAAACCAAGTAACCTCTTCGGCCTTTGACAATAAACATTTTGGACTGTTAGTTTCAATGACAATCTTGTAAAGTCGATTTGCTGACCTCCTTACTTTCATAAGCAACTTTTCTTCTTTATCACGCACCCACAGGTATTCTCCGCTCAGCATCACTTTTTTGCCCTCCTCTGACAATTGTCCAAGGCTTATGATATTGCTGCACAGACTTGGGATGTAATAGAACTCATTCAACACCCTTTCTTCTCCATATTTACACTGCAGTACCACATAACCCTTTCCCTTGATTTCAACCACAGATCCATCTCCAAATCTCACCTGCCCCTGTATTCCTTCCTCTAGTCTTGCAAATTTTGATCTCTGGCCTGTCATGTGGTTACTTGCACCATTTTCAAGATACCAAACATTGGATTCACCCCTGATTGTTCCCTGGTCACTCAATTTTGGCTTAGTTTTCTCATTTAGAAAAATTACCCCTTCTCTTTTCTTCTCACATTCAACCAACAACAGTGTCGGCTCCTCATCTTGTGTCTGAACCAGATTAGTTCTGGTTTTTGTTCTTTCTCTCGACGTGTCTTGCGGCATTCTTCTGCATAATGGCCAAACGTGTTGCAGCTAAAGCACCTAACTGTGCTCCTATCTCGTCCACCCCGATTACTTATCTTGCCTCGATTTTTCGAGCCCTGGTACCCCTGGTATCCCTCTGTTCCTCCTCTACTAGACCTTTTCATCCATTCTTCCCTAGTGAGTAGGAGTTGCCCATCTTTTCCCTCCTTTTTCGACCATTCTTCCTCAGTGAGTAAGAGCTGCTCTCCCGTGGCTTCACTATATCCACGGAGTCGTTCTTCATGGGCCTTCAATGAACCTATCGCTACTTCCACTGACATTTCCTCCACCTTGCCAAACTGCTCTATTGTAGACGCAATTTGGAGAAATTTTGGGGGAACTGCTCGAAGCAGTTTCTTAACCACATATGTTTCCTCAATCGTCTCCCCAAGTGCCCTGATATTTGTCACAAGACCATTGAGTTTCATACAAAAATCATCTAGCTTTTCCGTCTCTTTCATATTCAGATTCTCGAACTCAGCCTTTAGAGTTTGTGCTCGTGCCTTCTTGACCCTGTCTGCTCCCAGGCATAATGTTTTGATAGCTTCCCAGGCTTCTTTTGCAGTTCCCTCTCAGCCACTGATAGCAATATATCCTCAGGAATGCCTTAGTATATGGCTACCAAGGCTGTTTTGCCAGTTTTTTCTTCAACCACCGCTTTGTCCTCCTTGGATTCAATAGCCGTCCACACTCCATGAGCCTGCATAAACACTTTCATCTTTAAGGCCCACGCTGTGTAGTTGCTTCGAGTTAGCACTGGGTACGTTAGGCCCACTGTGCTATCCTTTGTCTTGTTTGTCTCCATGTTGGCTGGTTTTGGCATGTATTTGGGCATACGACACTACTCTCAGCTCCGATACCAGATATCGAAAGACACCAGAAATTAAATATGCTAAATGTATAAACTGTTTTGTAAAACTGAGAAAACCAAATTACGTGGAAAGTCTGATCACATTAAACTGAAACAAGTTACAAAATATATGCTAACCAAGGAAGTGGTAGCTGGAAAATAGAAACTCATAACAATACTCCTACCATGATTCAACTACTGCCAGTTATTCTCCTACAATCTCTCCACGTCTAGCTGATTGATTCCTACGACTAAATAACCAAACAGGTACTACACCTGGCATTAATAAATTACAAATAAAAATAATAATTTAGATTAAAATGCCAACAAATAAAACTAGGGTTTGAAATGAATTCACGAAGGAGGAGGGACAAAGAGACGGCTAATTGTTTGAAGCCTAAATTTTAATAAAACTAGGGTATGAAATGAATACAAAATAAGGCGGAGAAGTGGGTTGCTTGTCCATATGGCCTAATGCTTTATTATATAGGCCGACATCCTAGGGCGGAAGGTTCTGGAAAATAGAAAATAATGCTTTATTGTGTGGGCCGGACAAAATATGAAAATTCTAAAGAATAGACTATAAAAAAAGGCCAATCCTTTTATTCTATGGGCTAGGCCCAGTAAATATAAAATATTACTTTATTATATGGGCCACGCAAAACTGGAAAGGTTTTCCAGAATATATTATAAGATAAGTCAATTGTTTTATTATATCGCTAGGCCTCGAAAATAAAAAATATAAATTTATTTTATGGGTCAGGAAAACCTCCTTAAAGTCAATTGCTTTATTTTATAGGCTAGGCTCCAGGTTTTAAAGAATTAAAAATTACAAAAATAATTTACATTTTTTATTTTTTAACAAATAATTACTAATTATAATTTATTATTTTTAGATTATCTACTTCCAGCTTAATATTTCCACTATATTCTAATAAAAGTAAAATTTAATTTTTAACTAATAATATTTTATTTAAGATAAACATTCAAAATATAATCAGATTATTATTTCACATATCTTAAAAACACATTTTAAATTTTAAATTAAAAATTGAGTTAAAATGTAGAAAATATTTCTTATGTAAATTTTCCGTTATTATTTTTATACTTGAAAGTAATTTTTTATTTTCACAAATATATTTATTAATTCTCACTTTTTTCCCTCGCGTTTGACTATTATAATCCCAGTGTAAAATCTTTTGTGTAAAAAACTATATTACTTTAATTTTAATAATATTTTGAGTATGTTAGTACATGCTTTAAATTTTATAAAACATAAATTCTTTTAAATGTAATTAATTTTGAAAACATGTTTTATACCTTGTTCTTTAAAAAATGAAAAATAAGACTAAAATTTCAAATAACTAAGACCAATGATCCTACCAAAATTTAAGTATTCCTCTAACAAATATACTTACCAGCATTTTGAAAAAGTATAAAACTTCGTGAATTCTGATAATCACATGTAAAAAATAACAAAGTGTTTAATATTATATATCACTTCAGTCACCAATTTTAACAAAATATCATTTTAATTACTGAATTCATAATAAATATCAAACAAATATCGCTAAATATGTACTCAAGAATATAAAATTATTGTTATAGAGTCGTATAAATTTTTCTCGATTGCTACTGCAATAAAATGAAAATTTATGAATTTTAGAATTTAAGATCACGTATCTAGAATTTATAAAGTCTATATACTAATTATTTAAATCAAATACAATAACTGTAAAATTACAAATAGATAGTAGATAATTTTTTAAAAATCTAAATATATTATTTAAAATACTAAAACTCACAACTTTTCATTTGATTGAAGTAGCATTCAAGAAAAATGTATATAATTCCCTTAAAATAATTTATAATTCGAGTACATATTTAGAATTATTTATTTGATAATTATTATAAATTTAGTAATTCAATTACTAATCCATTCAGATAGGTGAATAAAATGATATATGGCCTTACTTAAGTGACCACTTCAATATTTAATCAATTTTCACGGAATATAACGGCTAGTGACCAGACGAAAATTTTTAAAAGTACAATGATTTGAGTCAAAAGTTTTTAGTTGGATGACCAATTATAAATTTTATGTCATTTGTCTGACAAAAGCCGTTTAACTCATCAAAAAATAGGGTAAATAGGGTGCAGTGGGGTCAAAGGACCACGCATGAACATGAGTATGAACTTATGCGAGTATCCAAGAGGCAAGAAATTTCCAGATTATTTATACGCTTCTAGAGTGAAAAGTGTTTTAAAGTTCGAGCAGGTTTCTCATGATTTCCATCCATGAACCCTAATATCAGCTTAGTAGAGCATGAAATTGTGCAGATCGTCATTCGTCGCCAGTAGGGATTTAAATACTATAGCCAAATTTTCGGGAGCTAGCAAAATTATTAAGCGATAGCTAAACTAGAGAAGGAAACTAAACTGCACCTGAACTTCTTTTTTTTTCTTGATAACAAGAATTCATNNNGGTAGATAATACACATACATATGAATGTCTAAAATTTTTAATTAATAATTTCTAGTAAAAAATTTATAAACTGAGCTATGTGAAATGTGACAATAGTAAATCTTGGTGTTTAATTCTTCTTACCGTGTAAACACAAAACATGATTCTAAATGTCTGACAAGTATCTCAAAGATTCGGCAATGCAAACCTCAACTTGGTTTCATAACATATTTGTCGAAACATTGCTAAAATCGATGTAGTACCAACAGCATAACTATTAGTAACACAAAATCAAATATATTTTCTGTAGGATACAGGGAAAATGAAGCCAACATCTAGTTTCAAAGGGAGGATAAACAAAAATTACTCCCCAAATGATAGAGAAAAATATTGGGATTGGATATACTCTGTTGATGCGACCCTAGGTCTACTAAGGAGTAGACCACGGGATGCAAGTAGTTATAGGGTTCCCAGTAAGCTCCGAGCAATAAAACATGAAGCATACACACCTCAAATGGTATCTATTGGTCCATATCGAGAAAATCCTGACTTACAAGTCATGGAGCTAGTTTAGGAGCTACATGTTAACTTTTGTTAAATGAGTGGTAAAATTGGATTCAGAAAACTCGCTAAGAAAAGGAAGTAAATAGCGAGTCTAGGGAGCACTCCCCTGAAATATTATCATTAGATAAGTGTAGCACAATTGTATCTGAACTAGAAGCAGAGGCTCGAGCGTGGTACGCTCAAGACATCAATTTAGACAACCATCAACTAGTGGAAATGTTACTCGTTGATGGTTGTTTTATACTCGAACTCTTCCTCATGTGCAAAAGGACAGATATGCCAAAGAATAATGATGACCTTCATGTACCTCTGCAAGACCAAGTCCCATTGGTATCGCTAGCAGGTAATTTCACTATGGTGCAAACTTGGGCTCATGATATAGTGCTACTTGTAAACCAAATCCCATAGGTCATTCTGCAGCAGCTCTTTAACATAATCAAAATTTCTAAGCAAACATCTAATGACATGTTTTTAGACACGTCACTTTCAAAGTACGCCATTTAGTTTTTCAACTCTGCTCGATGTTAAATTATAAATTCTAAGAAATTACAATACCGATTTTATTTTGCTACCAAAATTACAATACCGATTAATGAAACCTGCACTCATTTATTGGATTTGTTGCACGATGCTTGCTTCTTCAGCTTTAAGAAGTTACCCACTAATTACTACCGCAAAAATTGGGGATTTAAAAGGTGTTCAACGGAACTCCTACAGTCTAGCTTTAAAATTGTATGTGGTAATAGATTGCTTATAGTGGATGTTAGAATATACCTTGAATCAGTATATGCCTTTATGGCAATATGCCATGAATCAGTATATGCCTTTTTGGTAATATGTATGCCTTTATGATATTTTCAATTTTACGATACGGTTATCTGTTTTGGGCCTATTTCTCTGGGCTTTTCTGTTACGGCCTATAGAGTATTATATAAACTTTCTAGCAGCATAATCAAAATGTATGTTGTAATCTGTATCCTCAAGATCAATAAAACTTTTCACTTCTGCCTATTATTATAGTCTTTCTTGCTTTCGTTATAAAAAACTGGTATCAGAGCCAGATCCAGATCCAGATCCAGATCCAGATCTAGATCTAGGTTTTGAATTTTCGGTTCGGGGAGAAAGATGTCTAGGATGTCTGGTGGTATTAACGTGAAGGTCGACAAATTTACTGGGAGAAATAGTTACAGTCTATGGAAAATCAAGATGCGTGCCTTGTTAAAGCAACAAGGGCTCTGGGCGCCATTAAACACGAAATTGGCTACTTCTGAAAGCGCTGAGATGGTCAGTCTCGAAGAAAAGGCACACTCAACAATTTTGTTGTGCCTTGCAGATGATATTATTACTGAAATCGCGGAGGAGGATACCGCGTCTGGTTTATGGTTGAAGCTTAAAAGTCTCTACATGATAAAGTCTTTAACAAATAAGTTGCCCCAGAAGCAGTGTCTGTTTAGTCTGCGAATGCAGGAAGGTATGTCTCTTCGAGATCACTTAGATCAATTAAACACAATTTTAGTATAATTGGGTGATATTGATGTTAAGGTTGAAGATGAGGATGCTGTTTTAATTCTATTAGTTTCTTTACCATTATCATATGAGAATTTTGTGCAATGGTTTATTTTTGGTAAAGATGCTATTTCTCTAGAGGAGGTTAGATCTTCTCTTCATTCTAGAGAGTTGCGCCATAAGGCGGCTGGTACAAGTAAAGATAATCAGGTTGTTGGGTTAGTAGCCAACGGGAGTATCGGACATGAAAAGTCAGGGAAGAATAAATCCAAGAAACCGGCTCCTAAGGGTTCGAAATCTAATGATATCTGCGATTACTGTAAAGAGAAGGGACACTGGAAATCAGACTGTCGCAAGGAAAAGAAGTAACATGATAAATTGGCAAGTACTACTGCAGGTACTGCTGCTATAGCTGGTGATAATTCTGAAGAAGATATTACTTTAATTGCTGCAAATCACACGCATCATTCTGATGTATGGATTCTTGACTCTGGAGCGTCTTACCATATATGTCCGCGAAGGGAATGGTTCACAACCTATGAGCCAGTAGATGGTGGACAAATTTCTATGGCTAACTGTTTTGTTCACAAGACGGTTGGAATAGGCTCGGTTAAACTTCGAACACATGATGGTAATTTCTGCACATTGAATGATATTAGGCATGTCCCACTTATGACGAAGAATCTGATATCTCTGAGTATGCTAGACAATAAGGGTTTCAATTTTAAAGGTGAAGGTGGAGTTCTACATGTCTGCAAGGGTTCTGATGTGCTTCTGAAAGGTGTTAAATGTGGTACCTTATATCTTCTTCAAGGACCTACGTTATTAGGTTCTGTTGCTGTTGCGTTCTCGAAAATTGAAAAGGAAAACATGACCAGGTTGTGGCACACGAGGCTCGGTCACATGAGTGAAAGGGGGTTGCAAATCCTGTCAAAAGCTGATCTTCTCTGTGGTCATAAGGTCACAGGTCTTAAGTTTTGTGAACATTGTGTTTTTGGAAAGTTACATCACAACAAATTTCCAGAACAACACACAAAACAAAAGGCACACTTGATTACATCCATTCTGATTGTTGGGATCTTTCCTGGGTGGAGTCTTTAGGGGTCACAGATATTTTGTGTCAATGATTGATGATTTCTCAAGAATGACTTGGGTGTTCATCATAAAGCATAGAAGTGAAGCCTTTAAGATTTTCAAGCAGTGGAAGACGCTCGTGGAGAATTAAACAGGGAAGAAGATTAAGAGGCTGTGAACTGATAATGGCCTGGAATTTTGCTTGTCTGAGTTTAATGAGTTCTGCAAGAATGAGGGAATTTCTAGGCATCATACAGTCAGGGATACACCACAACAGAATGGTGTAGCAGAATATATGAATCCAACACTTCTGGAGAGAGCTAGGTGCAAGCACTCTAATGCTGGACTAACTAGAAGATTCTGAGAAGAAGCGGTTAGTACAGCTTGTTATCTGATAAATCGTGGAACTCACACAAGTATTCATCTCAAAACTCCTATTGAGAGATGGTCTGAAATTGATGGTGTTGAGAAACAGATGGAGCTGGGAGTCACTCAAGATGAGAGTGAACCACAACAGGAAGTTCAACAACCAAAGTTAGAATCAGAATAATCAGTTTGATCATTACCAGTTGATTCAACAAAATTTGGCTCTTGATCGATCGAGA
>PHNY01120185.1:353-26043 GCA_003724115.2 Anethum foeniculum | reverse complement strand
GTGAATGATTCTATGTGATATAGATTTTGGGTTTTATTAGTTTGTGATTATGATGTGATTAATTGATTTATGATCATTATATGAATGTTTAGTATCAATTTTGTGGCCAAAATGAGATTTTGAGTTTAGAGTTTTTTGTTGAGAAAAATCAGATTTGATTATACTTAATTGGGGTTCGATTTTTGTGTATATGGTTCGATTTTGGTAGTTAAAATCATGGATAATTGATATTGATGTTATTGGATTCGAATAATGCATGTGTTGGTTGAATTTGGTGATTTTTGGTTAGTATAATCATGTAAACAGGTCATGTCAAATTTTAATTAGAAATTTATATGGTATATGAGTATTGTGAAGTATAGAAGTGTGTGTGTATGTGTGTGAGTGTATGCGGATGTGTGTGTGTGAGTGTATACGGGTGTGTGTGTGTGTGCGTGCGTGTGAGTGTACGGGTGTTTGTGTATGTAGGCGTGTGCGTGTGTGTATGTATAAAGTATATGTGTACGTAAATTTACATGAGTATGTATAAGGTGTGATCATGCTTAAATTTTATGAAAATGTATTTCAATTATGTAATTGTACGTAAAGATATGTTAAGGTAATTAGACAACGCAAGTATGTTATATGTGAAGTAAGAGTGTAAATTGAGTGATGGATTATGGTTTGGTCTAACGCCCTATTGATATAAAGGAATAATGTTAAGACAAACGCTTATAAATGCTAAGTGGGAATGTGCAAAGTGTTGTATGTATAGTTAAGATTAGTATCTAAAGGTAATAATGAATTGTGGTATGCTTGATATGTTTATGTGCTCGGTGATTACGTGTTTCTAATGTGTGTGTGTGTGTGTGTGTGTGTGTGTGTGTATATATATATATCTTATATGTATTATTAAGTTTTACGAAAGGGTAGTATTTAGATTTAGTTATTGACAAATAACACCTTTGTGTAGGTAAACATAGGAGTTTGGAAGCTACCGAGGATAGGACTTGAACTAAGCGAGCGATAACTGTGTATCAAGGCAAGTGTATATCTCACTTGCAAACCTATTACTGTTTCGTTTACTTTCATTCATACTATTCTATAATCGTACTATCTTGTGAAACCTTAATGCTTCAATTAAATCAGAAATTAGACCTTTATCCTTTGATGCTTACTCATTCGAGAAAGTTATTTAAATTCATATTTGACTTTTTCACACTTAAAGTTTGACTAATAACTCATCGTTCCTTTGACGCTAATGACATCCATTAATGGAGTTGATTCCTTCTTGATAATAATTCAAATTGTAATAATTCTTTAATCAAATCAATTCAACAATGAAAACTATATTAACAGAGGCGCCGGTCACTGATAATTAAATTAATAGGCCAAAAGTTCCTGAGGATCCTGATAGTTATGAATCAGCATTGGATATGTTGATTTGGAGCAATGTCGTGGGCTGATAACCCAGTTTTGCTCATAGCACTATGATAAGTTTCCTTACATTGTTGAGATACTCTTTCTCTTTTACAGTTCCAGTATTTGCATCATTCTTTCCAGTTTATTTCATTGTGTACAGTATTGTGATTGCTTTATTATTGAGATTATATGCTTGCTGGGTTTTTGCTCATTTTCTTGTTTAACCTTTCAGCACCTACTAAATATGGTGAGACTTATCCAGACCGCACGTAAGAGTACTGAAGGGTCAGGACATAAGTATAGGCAGCAGATGGCTCAGGTAGATATCAGGGACTAGAAGGGAGGTTTAGTGTAGTTCTTTTGGGAATGTAGAAAAGCTACTAGTTATGTGGAACTTTGTAATGTAAACTTTTAGATCATCGTTCATACTCTTACCTGTGGAGGTTCTGGAGTAGGAAAGTCTATAATGTTAACTTAATCTTCTTATGTATAATTATGCCATGCTTATTATCTAATGCGTAGTTTAAATTAATAAATTATGCTTAATTTAGTAGTGGTAATATGGGTCTGTCACATCTTGTGTTTGTTAATTTTCATATCCTAAACATTATTCACCTCAAGAACACGGAACCACTAACCGAGCACTAATTTATTTATCCGCAAAGGATTTGAAAGAATTTTTTAATTTGAGTATCGTATTCAACCCCCCTTCTATGATACTTCGGGACCTAACAGGTTATCATGTGGTGTCCTATGAATCTCATTGTGATGTGATTCATTCAAAGTCAAGGAAAATTGTACTTAAAGGATACAGACATGGGAATATCTATGAAGCAAGTCTACATGCAGATACTGATGGAGAAGCTACTTGTCTTATAAGTAAGTCATCAGTAGATGAGAGCTGGAACTGGCATAAAAAGCTCTCACATTTGAACTTTAATACAATCAATGAACTAACAAAGAAGGAGCTGGTGAGAGGACTACCTAACATGCTTTATTCATCTGATGGATTATGTGATGCATGTCAGAAATCTTAACAAAGGATGGTTTCTTTCAAAAGTTAAACAAAATTCTCTATCACTGAGCCATATCACATGCTACATCTTGATCTCTTTGGACCGGTAAACATCATGTCCATTAACAAAAAGAAAAAGTACACTCTAGTCATTGTTGATGATTTTACTAGATATACTTAGGTTTATTTTCTGCATAGGAAAAATGAAACACCAGAAATACTCCTGGATCATGTCAAACTGATAGAGACTGAATCTAAGTACACAGTGGAGATCCTTAGAAATGATAATGGAACTGAATTCAAAAATTCAAAGATGGAGGAATTCTGTAAATAGAAAGGAATATCTCAATAGTTCTCAGCTCTTGGAAACCCTCAGCAAAATGGTGTTGTTGAGAGGAAAAACAGAACATTGATTGAAGCTGGCAAGAAATTTCTAGAAGAATTTAAACTTTCTACATACTTCTGGGCTGAAGCAGTAAACACAGCCTCATATTATACTCAGAATATTACCCTGATAAACAGACATGGTGTGACTCCTTATCAAATGCTTAAAGAAAAGAAGCCAAGTCTTAAACACCTGCATGTGTTTGGGTGTAAATGTTTTGTTCTAAAGAATCATACTAAACAGCTAAGAAAGTTTGAGTCGAAAGTTGATGAAGGAACCTTTGTTGGTTATTCAAAGTCAAGGGCATACAAAGTTTTCAATCTGAGAACTAATACTGTTGTTGACTCCATCAATGTCACCTTTGATGATAAGAAGATTCTTGGTTTTGAAGAAGACTCTCATGAAAGTTTGATTTTTGTAAATGAAAATGCAAAGTCAGAAGCAGTAGCAAATACTGATGAGTCATCAAATCCTGATGATCCAAATCCTGATACTCCATCAGATCCTGATGATGACTCAAATAATGATGAACTTGACTATGTTGAGGGGGAGCAACAGCAAGGTTTCACTAAGAGTTCAACTGATGGATCATCAGCATAAAGTACTATCCAGACTAATCATAATGACACAAATACTGATTCTACATCAGGAGAACAGGAGTCAAATCTTGATACTTCATCAGGACTTGACAGCACAGACTCAGGGGGAGCTTCTAATGAATTTGAAGAGGCATGCAATTCAGGGGGAGCATCAAGCTCTAGAAGAACTCTTCCACATGTGAGGAAATGGATCAAAGATCATACTCCTAACTTGATCATTGGTAATCCTGATGAAGGAGTCAAAACAAGAAGAGCAACATAAAATGAATGTTTGTTTCACAACTTACTTTTAAAAGAGGAACCAAAGAAAGTTGAAGATGCTTTTAAAGATGCAGATTGGGTACTGGCTATGCAATAAGAGTTAAATGAGTATGAAAGGAATGAAGTATGGAAATTGGTGCCAAGACCAAAGAACATATCCATTGTAGGTACTAAATGGGTTTTTAGAAACAAAACTGATTTAGACGGAACAATTGTCAGAAACAAGGCAAGGCAGGTGGCGAAAGGCTATTCTCAATAGGAAGACATTGACTATGATGAAACATTTGCTCCTGTTACAAGACCTGAAGCAATAAGAATTTTCTTAGCTTATGCAGCTCATAAGAAATTCAAGGTCTTTCAAATGAATGTCAAAAGTGCATTTCTAAATGGATAATTGGAAGAAGAAGTCTATGTTGACCAGCCACCAGGATTTGTTGATCCTAAACATCCTAATTATGTCTACAGGTTAGAAAATTATCTTTATGGACTAAAGAAAGCACCTAGAGCATGGTATGAGACACTTGCTCAGTTTTTACTTGAAAGTGGATTCAAAAGAGGTACAATTAATAAAACCTTATTTTATTTGAATCATGGTAAAAACTTGCTTTTAGTTCAAATTTATGTGGATGATATCATATTTGGATCAACTTATCAAAAGTTGTGTGATAAGTTCTCAAAGTTGATGCAATCAAGGTAGAAAATGAGCATGATGGGAGGGATGAGTTACTTTTTGGGACTACAAATTAAACAGACCGATGATGGCATTTTCATAAATCAGTCTAAGTACATAACGAATTTGTTGAAGAGGTTTAATATGCAAGACAGTGCAACTGCAACAACTCCTATGGCTACTGCTACAAAGCTTGATCCTGATCAAGGCATAGCAGTAGATATCAAAAGTTACAGAGGTATGATTGGTTCACTTTTATATGTAACAGCCGGTAGGCCAGATATTATGTATGCAACTTGTTTGTGTGCAAGATTTCAGGCAAATCCAAGAGAACCACATCTTATTGCAGTCAAAAGGATATTCAGATATATAAAGGGAACTGCATCACTTGGCCTATGGTATGCAGGAGAAGCTGATTTTGGTCTATGTGGTTATTCTGATGCTGATTTTGCAGGCTGTAAGATTGACAGGAAAAGCACCTCTGGTAGTTGTCAGTTTTTAGGAGAAAGACTAGTTTCATAGTTTAGCAAGAAGCAGAAATCTATTTGTACTTCAACAGCTGAAGCAAAGTACATTGCAGCTGGTAGTTGTTGTGCACAGTTGCTTTGGATGAGAAATCAGTTAATGGACTATGGATTGTCATACTCAAAGATTCCTATTTATTGTGAAAATCAAAGTGCCATAGCCATGACAGGAAATCCTGTTCAGCATTCTCTTACCAAACATATCAGTATTAGATATCATTTTATAAGAGAACATGTCATGGAAGGAACAGTTGAGCTTCACTTTGTTCCTACTGATCAACAACTGACAGACATCTTCACAAAACCATTGCTAGAAGCAACATTCACAAAGTTCATAAACGAGCTTGCCATGATTAGCTGGGAAAAGTAACAACAGCATATCAAATACTGACAACATCAGTTCCTGACATATGATCAAATCCTGATAGATGGTCAAATCCTCACATATGGTCAAATCCTGACCGGGTCAAATCTTGATAGGTATGAAAGTCAGATTCCTAATGCCAGGTCAGCATAAATTATTTTCAGTATATTATTTTTAATAAATGCTAATTGATTATTTTATGCAAATTTGCTAATTTTTCTGCTGTATTTGTTGACTAATTACACTACTAGAAAAACTGCCTTAGACATCGGCTAATAAGCGATGTCTTTTAAAAATCCAAGTGATGTCTTCGCATGCGATGAGAAAAGTAGGGGTCTTAGACATCACTTTTTAGCCGATGTCTATAAGAATTTTTGACATCATTTCTATTAAAGATCTGATGTGTTTTTCTTCAATTTATACCTTGACTATGATCTCAATTCTACTATTATATGACTTCTGTATCATTTTGAACCCATCACATATACAATAAAGTGAGACATTAACATCGAGTACTTCTTAAAAATGATGTGCAGCTTTACATTTCACATTGGCCTTTTAGCTGAAACGATGTGGTATCTCTCTTTCCTATAAAAAAGCGATGTCTATTTGTAACTTTTACATTAGTTTTTTATGAACTCATGTCTTTTATATACTTTAATATCAGTTTGATTTGAGGTGATTAACATGTTTATTTGCTTGTGACATCAGTCCATTAGTTCTTTTGTTTTTAAAGTGATGTTGTTTTTGTAATTCGATGATTCCCCTATTTTAATGAAATGTCCAAAAACACAAACATTCATTTGGAACTTAATTCTCATACCAAAACTAAACTACCACCCAAAACAAAGAACCAAACGAGTGTCGCAAAATCGAACATTGCATTCAATTTAGATCAACCACATTATCTAATATATCCAAAAGAACTACATAATTATTCTAAACCACAATTATCCAACACAACTAATAGCTCACACATATATATACAAACTTCAAATTTGAGAACTGATTAGGATAAAACTAAAACCGTAAAAGAGAAAATTGATATTAATTCACACAAGGAACTCTCTAATAAGTCCAACCTCTTCATGGCGATAACCATCTGACACATGTAATTTGCTAAACCAAGAGTACTATTAGTAAAACATTGGTCAGAGTCTACTGAAGTTTTTCCATTCCTTGCAAAAGAGCATCCTCTGCTTCCTGACTTGAGTGACGCAGACTACTAACACTTGTAAGATGTTGCTCAGTCAATGATCGATGTTGCTCAGTCAATGGCTCAACTTGTGACCTGATAATCTACAAAATGAAAAGTAAATGTAAGCATTTAAAAATTGAAACAGTTATAAAAATGGGCAAATAGAGGCAATATCAGTAGAAATAAAGGCAATAACAATAAAATGAAAGTGTACAACTAACATCAAAAAGCTATCTAACAGTCCTAAATATGAGCATAAATGTACAAGATCAAACCCAAAAAATATTTTTTGTGGCACACTTCTAAAATCATAAAATCAGACTCATGATAGTCCTTCTCCTTTAATTTTAAATTTAATAAACAAAAAATGAGAAATAAATTGTTTTAATTAACACAAAAAAGGTAGGATTCTAGAAAGAGTACACACTCACACACAAATTAACATATGTATGTTCATACAAATGCACAGTATAAAATATACCCATTTATCTTACTTTAGTAGTTATTAGGTTATGTACTGTGTGCTAACTTCTAACTATCCATATGATGCCTCTAATATAACATAAAGATGCCCCGAAAATATAGACAAGAATGTTCCATTTTTACCTTTAGTGTAGCTCTTTAAAGCACTGCTCCACATTTGTATCAATTAAGAATTAACTATGTAGTCATCAACTTGCATTCACAAGCTTCTTTTCTTAGTTGCAGATGTCTCTTGACAACACAATAACAGCATCACCATATATCTCTATGTCATAATTAAAATAAACTCTAGATACAACTTGTGCTTTACATGTCGAAAGAAACTTTAAGTTGATTTGCAACCCAAATAACAACCTAATAAAAAATTATGGAAAACAATGATTATGTCAAGTTTTCAGCAATTAACCTATCATTTTGATCAGGGTGCAGGGAGAAAGAGAACCTGGAAAGCACCAGTGTTTCATATTTCACGGCATGAAGACGTGAATTAAGGTATGCGCTAACTGATTTTACCATATTCAGCTTCCACAGAAGTGATTCCGTGGAAAGAACATCTGACATGACCTATACCAGAAAAGTCGGAGTATCAATATGTACCTAAAAGCAGGGAGGTCGAATGTAATCACATTTTTGAGAAAACCCGGAGAAACAAGTCATCCTTATTATAAAGTTTGGTTATCTAGTTGACCATTCTTACAGAAAGCTAGGATGATAATGCTCCAGAAGCATCAGTTATCTCTTTAATTGTTTGTTGCACAGGAAGTCTTTTGTCCAGAGTTCCGATCACCATCTTCAAAGGGATATCTATGCAAATAATTAATTTAACACCAATTTATCTATAGTTATAAACAAAACTAAATATATTACTGAAGTGCTTATGCAGAATGTGGATGAACAGATAAAATCCCGACTTTGGATGCTAGTTAGACTTATAATAGAATAGATATATTAATGAACCTATCTGGTGCATCTAGACGACGCATGATGATTCTGCATATGATTATAATAGAATATGTTAGCACCAAAACAGCTCGAGCTACTTCTGTAACAGAAGATAGAAACAACTATAAGATTATCAAACCAAATTTCTGGTACTAAAATAATGTAGAAATAGATTTAGCAAAAAAAAATAGAGAAGAAAGTATGTAGAAACAAATATGCAAGACCTGGCACAACACTCACCTTTGCGACCACGATTCTGAGATAACTATACGTTCATTGTTCAGCTCTTCCAATTCATCTCAAGTATAGCTCATAGTAGCACATTCAACTGGTCGATGATGACAAAGACGGGATGGTAATTAAGATGCAATGGGCTCTGTATTTGAGAAAGATACACGGGGAGCTCTGTATTTGAGAAAAAGAAGTAGAATCTGTTTCCCATATCCAAAATTTAACAATACAAAACTCTTGTATTTGAGAAAGATACACGGGAGGCTCTGTATTTGAGAAAAACAAGTAGAATCTGCTTCCCATATCCAAAATTTAACAGTACAAAACTCTTAAATTACAGAACTCAACAAATTTGAACAATCACTAAAACATACATAAACAAATCTAACTGACTAATTATGTACAATCATGACCTGAAAGCCTTTGTATATTCAGGTGAATTAAACCAAAAAACATTAAAAATAAAGCATTTAGACAATGCATATTCTATGTGGACTAAAGACATAGAAACACATATAAAGTTCTAAAGGGACTATTAACAAACACTTTTACATATGCAAGTATAGAAATACATAAAAAGATATACACAGTCAATGAAACCAAACTCGAACAAAGAGTTAAAACTAAATACCTAAGAAGACGCCTCCAAGCTCGAACCCCAAACTCGAACCAATATCGAACCCCAAGACAAATAAACTAGAGTACAAATTCCAATCAAAGCTCCATGCTCGCTAAAACTCCAACTTTCGGATCTGTTAAAACAAACATATGAAAATGAAACCAACAAAGTCTAATCGAACTTTAACAAATACCTAATTATGCTACATATAAATATCAAACCCCAAAATCAAACTAAACTCAAATCAATTATCCAAACTCTAAATACGTAAGCTCTAAATCCAAATTCCAAGCTCCAATCTCGAACAAACACCACTCTTTAACCCCTTAATCTATTCAATAAATAAAACAAATCGAATAACTAAAACAAATAAAGAAAGATAGAAAGAAAACAAGTTAGTTAAAGGATTAATTGAAACTGAAAATGAGCCTAGGGTTAAGTTTAAGCAGAAAGGGGAAGAACAAAGTTTGTGTGAATGGGGGGTTATAAGTTTTTTTTTTTTTGTAGTTGAAGGATTAATTGAAACTGAAAATGAGCCTAGGGTTACGTTTAAGCAGAAAGGGGAAGAACAAAGTTTGTGTGAATGGGGGGTTATGAGTTTTTGTTTTTTTGTTTTAGTTTTATGTTTTTAGTTTTATGGTTTTTATTTTTTATCAATTTGAAATTTGAGGAAAGGGTGTTGTAGGTGGGAGGGGGAAATATGTTAAGGGGGAAATATGTAAGGGGGGAATAAAATTGAAAATTTTGGTCTAAGTGCGGGGAGAAATGGAGGGTCACGAGTTACCTTTTTTAAAATACAGTTTTTGACATCACTTTTCATGTTGACTGATGTCCAGATATTAGAAAGACATTGCTTTTTAATTCGGTGATGTAAATAAGGCTTTTAACATCAGTGGTTTTTCTAACCGATGTCTAATGTGCGATGTCTAATACTCTTTTTGTAGTAGTGTAATTGATTCAAATTCTGATAAGTGGAAATTTATATTGTGCATATATACACGTTACACACATGAAAAGATGTGCATATAATGAATCTTACTCGGTAATCTATTCCACTTATTTCTCTCTATCAGTCAAATATTGCCACCTGTTCAGTAGCCCAACAGTGAACGTTTCCCTCTACCATTGTCGAATCAAATTCAATACTCCTAATTCAACTATATGTACAAAACACACATACACTCAATTTTATCTTTTCATAAAAACAAAAACCCAATTCTCTCAAACTTTTCCATATTTCCTATCATCACCAAGAAAAATGTCTTATTCAACCAAGAACCTCACCATGCATTAACAAACCTACAATCATTCATGGAAAAACTTTTGGTACCAACAATTTTCTTGCTCCTCTATCTCATCAGGAGTTGACTTTTGATTTCCATATTATCCAAGATTTTCTGCTACAAAGTGCCATTCCATACGCTCTAACAAATCCTGTTAAGGTATCCTACAAAGCTGTGATGCAGGCTTGCACAACAGCTCAAGTGAATGAAAAGACTAGTGACTTTTTTTTGAGCATGATGGCAAACACTATGATGTCAATGCATATGCGATCAATGCTGCTTTGAGGCTACCTGCCTGTGAAGGTCCTCCTGACAATTACAATAATGAAAATTTGTTTCAGTTGTTGAGAGCATTGGGATATAATGGAGAGACGACTAAAATTGGTGGGCTGTTCAGGACCAAGCTCAAGAAAGAATGGAACTTCTTCTTTGACTGCCTAAGTTGATGCTTTCTCAACAAAATCAAAAATTTTGATGCCCTGCCATCAGTGTCTCTCAAAATTGGGTATTCTCTTATTTACTCTGGTAATTTTGATTATGGGAATATTATTCTTCATTATTTAATTGCTAGAAAATTTGATGAGTCCAATGTTATAGGGTATACTAGGATTTTACCGTTGATTTTTGATCATTTATTCCCTAATGTTGTCTTTGAGAATGATGAACTTTTGCCTATTTTCAAAATTGCTGATAAAGAAATTAAGGACCATATAAACAGAGACACAAAGAATGGTTCTACAGGCCCTGCTTTTACACCCAAGGAGGTCAGGCAGTTCCTGTCCAGGAACAAACCTACTCAACAAGTACCAGCAAATCCTGATGTTGGTACCTCTGTAGCTACTACTGATGCTATGGAACAGGACACATCCACTCATGTTCCTAATCCCAGCATTCCTACCACACACAAAGAAACACAAGTCAGCAATAAATCAACTACCTCTGGTGCTTCCCAAAAGGCACCAGTTGTAAAAAGAAAACAACTAGCTAAGAAGCATGTATCCCTAGTACATGATGTTCTAAGGGTTGTACCTAGTTCAACCAATAGTCAGGAGAAACAAGGAGCTGAAGGTGCTCTGAAAAGAAGAAGAATGAGGATGAGGGATGAAACCAGCTCAGATGAGGATAATGTGACCATTGGGTCCAAATTCAAAATCAAGAAATCAACAGCAGCAAATCCTGATGCTACTATTACTGATGCTGCTTCTGATCCTGTTGTTGGGTTAGTTCCTGATGCTGGAGTTACTACTGATAGAGTTCCAATCATCAGTATTACTGATGTTGATACAGCTGCTCCTTCGTTGACAAAAAGGGTGGATATCTCAAATGAGCAAATCTTCAAGGGCAGGTGAGCAAGTTGGACTTTCTAGACCTAAGAGGAAGGATGGTTCTCCTCTCAGCTTCACAAGAAAGAAAGCATGGTTTCAATCACCTATCAAGGATCCCATCATATAAGAACCTGAATCTCAAAGGGATTCAACAGCTACCAGTGATCCTATCTCGCAAGAACCATTTTCTCAAAGGGAAAATAAAGACATTGCAGGTGAAAAGATAATTCCTTACATTGCTCAAGGATGTCTTGTGACAGATGCTGAAGTTGTGGTCAAGAAAATGGAGATACACTAGGCACATATACAAAGGATGGATGAGATCATCAATGTTTCTATGTTTGAGGGAAGTACACAAGAACCTTTACCCAAAAAGGTTGAAGCAGCTTCAAAACCTCATGCCACACAAGAAACATCAATTTCAATTCCTGATGCAGGCCATTCATCAAATCCCGATGACTCATCAATTCCTGACAGTACACCAAATCCTGATGAAGTGCCAATTCCTGATCAGATACCAACTCCTGACACACTTCCAGCTTCTACTGGTGATCCAAAGCTGGTTCAAAGTCTACTAAAACATCCCGAGGCCATCTTTGTTCCACCACTGCAAACACTTCCACTTGTGGAATCAACTCAAGGTACTGATTCTAATTTTGAACTTATCTTTTCTATGTTTGTATCAGTATAAATAGTCTATATCCTGAGGTTACCCCTATTTTTATGACAAGCATGCTACTTTTCTTTGCCATCTCTTATTTCTTTGCATATTGTGTGTCTATGCTTTTCCGTGAGCTTGTGTGAAAATATCTAGAGAAAAGAAATATTTTTTTGAGAGGCAGTCTCCTGTACTGACAAAAGGAGAGGTAGACATTAGACATGAATCTATAAGTTTTTCTTTACATATAAATTTTCTAGTGAGCTAAATATTACTCTCAATAGTAATATATGTGTCAGAAGTGATGAGATCACTTGACAAGAAAAGAGATTTTTAGGTGTCCACTTTTCTTCTGTTTTAGGTTCATATCAGGACAAAGAAAACAAGTAAAAGATAATTTCAAGGGCAAAGCTGTGCTTTCAGGTCCTACAGCTGATCTTGATGACTTTTCTGATTCTCATGCTGATGATGAGATAGTGATGATGATCCTGATCAAGGAAATGTGAAGGCAGCCATTGATGCTTCCTTAAGATCAAATGTTGGGTCATCCTCTTACTACACTGAGGATGAAGCCTATCACAGGAACTCTGAGTGGGAGTATAAATGTAAAAAGCCAAATTCAACAATTTCTCACTTAGTCTCTTTTCATCATGTGCATATTGCTTATGATAACATTGACAATTCTGATTTAAAGGCACATCTGAAGGCTTCTACTATTCTGGTCAAAGGTCTTCACTACGACCTTGATGGCATGCAGCAGTCTCACAAGACTGTCAGGAAAAGGATTGAGGAGTTTGTACTTCATGCTCCAAAGGCCAATGATATGAAAAATATCAGCAATTCCATCTTGGCTGTAGAAAAGAAGCATAACTCCTTGGATTCCAAAATCACTGCTTTGGAATCCAAAGTCTCTTCCATGGATGGCAAGCCGGATGCTATTCTTTCTCTCCTTCAAAATCCTGATGCCAAAAAGGGGGAGAAGATAGCTACTACAAAATGTACACCTGAGTCAGTACAAGCAAGGGATGATGATAATGCTAACAATGATGGTGCTACTGATAAATCAATTCCAGTTTATGATGCTTCGGTCAAGTCTACTTCTGTCAAGGCTTCAGTATCTACTTCTTCAGGACAAGGGAGGGGAGGTCTTCTGGTACTGCTGCAAATAAACAGAAAGCTCTAGCTATTACTTCTAAGGGTGATGAAATATTAATTGATAATCCAGAAGCAGCTAAGGGTCTTTTTCAGCAGTACAAAAATAAAGAAGGAGAAGTTGTGACCTTGTACTACAAAGACAAAAGAGTAGAGCAGAAGAATGATAAAAGTGCTCTAGCTCATATTTATGAGGAATTCCTTGATCTGACAAGGGAAGAGGTTATTAAGCAGCAAAAGGAGCTGTTAGCTCAAATTGAAGCTCAAGCTAAAACTCAAACTCAGGGAACTTCAAGAGGTAGAGGAAGGATGAGTGCCAGAATAAGAGGTAGAATAGGAAGATGAGGAAGAGGTAGAACTCCTACAATTGATCAAGCTACTATAAAATCTATTATTTCTAAGAGTGCATCTGACCAGCCCTCAAGATCAACAAATTTACTGATTGATCCCACATTTTTGAATGCTTAACCTAGGGAAGGGTACAGACCACTTCAGCCAGCTGATTAAGATGAAATGGTAGGAGTGCATGGAGTTGAAGCTCTTGTTGTTAGAAGAAAGAAGAAGAATTCAACCTCTGATAGTGCTCAAGTTGAAAAATCAAATCTTGATCCTGACACTTCAATGTAAATCCTGATCTTGACAGACCAAAGACAAATCCTGATACTGATAAAGAGGTATTCAATTCAATTAATTTGTTGGTTCTTTCTACTGTGGTTGATTCTCACAATTCTGAAGTGGATGAAATTGAAAGAAGAATCCATGAAGAAGAGGAAGCTGCTAGGAGAGTGGCTAACATAGCAAGTGATGGATATGTGGTAACATTCTTGGTTCTAAGAGAAGATTATAGTATGATATCAGGAGACAGGTTTATGTATTACCTTCAAGTTATGCTCCTATTAGAGAGAAGAACAAGAAATGGAAACATGTTAACACATTTGACTACACTAAGGGATTTAACTTCATCAATTTTGTCTCTGGAGGGATAAGGAGCTTTGTAGCTGAAAATGAAGAGAAGGAAATTGAAGAGTCAGAAAAAGTACCAACATGGGTGGAATGCTATCAGAAGATGAAACAGGTGAAGACACATACTAGGGGAGGTGTTGGTCATCCTGAAATGGAAGTGCTAGATCCTGAACTTCTTGATGCAAATTCACTCACAAACAAGGCTGGAGAAAGTGTTATTTCTAAACATCTTGAGAGGCTTGAAGCTATTAAAACTGTTTTTGATAATTTTGATGGTTTAACAGCTAAGGATAAAATTCTTTATTTTACCTTACCGCAGCTTTTGATGAAGTCGTAGCTTAGCTAAAATATGTTCATTATCTGCTCAGAGTTGAAAATCAAGTCACTAGGAGTTGCTCATCAATGATTCTTAACACTATCTGGAAAAGAACTCTAAGTAGAGCTTCTAAGTATGATGGTGATTATACTCCTGTGTATCTGGACTACAATGGTCAGGAGATAGAGATGAAGAAGGATGCTCCAGTCTTCAGGACTTTTCTCAACAACCACAGTTAACTTTTAGTCCTGTTCATGTTGATGTGGGTTGTAGTTATATAATGCTTGGTGATCTTCAGATTAATACAAGTTCCATTTCTGATCTAAGATCAACAATTTATCAGTTGGGAGAAACACTGAAGAAAAGAGAGATCTGAAGAAGAAGTTAATCAAGATCCTACAAGACAAAGAGGATGAAAGACTTAAAAGATTTATGAGCACACATATTTTATATCTTAAGATTCGGGATTTAATTTTATGCTTTAAGTCTATTTGATTCTCTGTACATTTTTTATTTTGTTTTGGCATCATTGAGAATGAATTTATGCTTTATTTCAGAAAGCATAAATTGGGGGAGATTGTTAAATACTGATTCTCAATGATCAGGAGAAGCTCAGGATGACTGGTCATGATTTGGTTGCTGACGTCATCAGTATTTGGTGTCATCAGTATTTGTTGTGTCATCAGTACTTGGCATATCATCAAGATCTGAAGACTATCAGAAAATGAAGACCAGTCAGGATTTGAAGATCAATTATGTTCCTTAAATTGAGGAATAGATTACTGTCGGTGCCTGAGTTATAGGATCTTGTAAAATCAGTTTAGGATATGTATTATTTGTACTTAGAATTTGACAGAGTATCCTAGATTGATTTTGTAACTGTGTAATATATGTGTAATATATAGAAACATTATAGGTCATCACATTAAGTGAATCACTCGAGTATAATCAGACCTAGCAGCTCTCAAGAACATCAGTATTTCTTGAGAGAGTTTTGTAACAGATTTTATCAGTAATACAAAAGTTGTTATATTTTATACTTGTTCGAATTATCTACACAATTGTATCCAACCCCCTTAAACAATTGTGCTTTACTGGGCAACATACTATTTTAAATTCTTTTATCGATTATCTATATAATAGATAGGCCAAATTACACAATTTATCAAACAAATGGTAATAATAAATAATTTATTCGATGAATATAAAATTCTAACCTAACTTTAAGCAATAAAAATAACATTATGCAATTTATACAATGGAGAAATGGGTAATTTTGAGAAGTTTTTTTTTAAAAAAAATTACTCTTCTTATACATCTTTTTTCCAAAAATACAGTAAAAATTAATTAGAAAAATAATTTTTTTTTAACTTTTGTTTTGAAAAATACGATATGTGACTTTGCATCTCAAAATATAACTTTATTTTAATTTTTCTGAATGTTGATTTTGGAATTTATTCAGTTGCATATGCTGTTTTTTTTTTTTGAGTTAGTTTTGGTTGCATTTGTTACAAACCTAATCAATTTCTATAACGACTTAGAATTTTAAATATTATTAAGTTCCTTAAGATATTGTGCTGGCTCATAGATTAACTCCTAGAAATTTATTAAGTTATAATTACGATAGTTATTAAATGTAAAACGACTTTAAATTTTGTATTATGATTATGTGTATATATATATATATATATATATATATATATATGTGTGTGTGTGTGTGTGTGTATATAAATATATTTAATGTAAAATAGAACTAGGATTTAAGATTTTATCTTCAATTTGATACATTTCAGTTATAAAAGAAAGTGTCAATATTTGTATATGTGTAATTACGTGAAAAATGTGATAGAAATTGTTTATAGCTGGTAAGTGGAGTTAATGATATGTGCATAATTGTTTTTCGAACTGTTAAAGTGAATTTTTGAATTAATTTAGTGATTCCTGGTTACTAAAACATTTTTATAAAATTCTCTAAGTATTCAAAAGTTACGAGATTTGTTATATAATCTTCCTTATTAATTAAGAGACTTTTTAAAAATATACCCACTAATTATTTATGACTTTTGACGTGTTATGTGATTTTTCAGAGTATGTTGGATTTAATAGATTTAAACTTCCAAAATTTATATTTTATTCATTATAAGGAATAAAAATATTTTAAAAATATCGAGCAATAGCTAAATTTAGTTTCTTTATTTTAAAAATACATTTTCTTAAAGTATAATCATCTTTTGCCCAAACTAATTTTATTTTCCAATAAAAAAGGATATATATATATATATATATATATATATATATATATATAAGAATTTACACATATATTTATATATTTAGAATAAGAATTATAGTTGTGTAATTACAATCATGCCCCTCAGGGAATTAAACCCCAAGGGGTCATTTGTTTTCAATCGGCAGCGTGTGTCTCTCCCTTTCTTCTCTCATTCCCCCTTTCGGCCATGATCTCTCTCTCCTCTTCCTTTCATCACTCTTGCTTGATTCTTACATGATTCAAACTGATTTTGATTGGATTTTGATGCTTTAAGCCGATCCCCAATCGAATTGTGCTTGATTTATGTGTGCATGTGTGTGTATATAGCCACAAGTCTTATTCTTTTTGAAACCCTTGCTTCGGGTTTGATCATTTGTGCATTAAAAACTGAATTCCTTGATGAATCTTAGTTACCCATGGTGTTTTATTTACCAATCGGTAGAAATCTGTGATGGAAACCCTATTTTTGAGCATCACCGGATTTTTTCCGCCACCGGTGATGAACTCCGGTGAATCGGTGGTGGGAAATGATGATATGAACCCTACAAACTATCTTAAACTTGTTTTTGATGTTGCATGTGAAAGTCTTTAAGTGAATTGAGAAATCAATTCTGTTTGTTTGTGTTTATATTTTAGGTTATGTGATAATTGATATTGCTATGTGATTAGGTAATGAATTTTGTGCTCAAATCATGATTTTAGATTAAGGGTTTTAATCCCCAAATTTTCTGATTTGATTTCTTGCATGTAAAGATGTTGATTCCATGTTCTTTGGTTCAATTTTAATGATTAAATGTTGATGGAACGTTAGTAGAAGTTAGGCTAACGATTATATGTGCATTTGGTACGTAATTCATTTTGGGTAGTATGTGAATGTGAATAGGTCATGCCAAATTTTATTTAGAAATCTTATGTGTATATGTGTATCCGTGTGTGTAGTCGTATGTGTATGTGTATGCGTGTATCCCTGTGTATGTGTGTTGTTGTCGAAAACGTCAAAAACAAATCTGCTGTCTATGCTCTGTTCTAGCTTTGTTTTGGTCTATTTACAGGTCTGTTATGCATATAAGGTCTTCTGTGATAATGTGCAACCTGGAGTGTAGTTTGTCCACGCGAAAACCTTGGGGTCATTTAAATTAGGGGTTTTTTTTAATATATCCCAACTCAAAAAGTGATTTATAAACATGTCCTGTTTTCTATTTTAATTACAAATATATCCCAAATCAAAATTTGTACTAATTTAAATTTAACCATGATTAACTTTACTACTACACATTTTTAATAACTTTTTTATCTCTCCTTATAATTTAGCAATAATACATAATTATTTTTTTGATTAAAAATCAGGGTTTAAAATAAAAGATGATATAAAACATCATCAGAAGACATATTATACACCCTACTCATGTATACTGGACTTGTACCTCAATAGTTTTGCGTATTCATTTAACAAATGGAACATGTGATCGTATTACTTCAGTTCTTCTTGATTAAAGCGAGTTGATGTTTTTTTTATGCTTGTGAGTTGTGTCTGTGTAACAAATACCAACATCAAACTCTACGTAAATGACATTATACAAATGTGTGGGGGGGGGGGCCTAAAAGAACAGTAATAAGGGGTTGGTTAAGAAAAAATAGTATTAGGAAAAAGATAATATTTTTGTGTTAATCTAACTTATGGGTATTCTAGTCATATTCAAAGGATATATATTATTTTATATCTTATAAATATTTATATGAGTTATATATGAGTTAAAGTTTAACTATAGGACATATTTATAATTACTAAATAAAATGGGACATATTAATAAAATAACCGATTAAGTTGGGACATATTACACAAATTCCCTTTAAATTAATGAGTAAAACGTTATGCAAGTTTTACTCAAAGCCGCGCACAACAGAAATTTTCTGCATCCGGTTTATCATCTATTCAATTCGCTTTTGATCTTAATAAAATATTTTGAACATGAATTTTTTATGTTAATCTGTTCTGGTATTCAGGAAAAAGCCTGCAAAATTTTGTGTTTTGGAATTATGAAAAATGTTTGAGTAGAGTGTGCGCGGTAGGACTTTTTAAGTTTTGAGATTGTTTAAGTGCTTGATCATATATATATATACTTGTATGCCTTTGGGTTAAATTATTGGTTAGTGATTTGATACACACATCCTATAGTAAATTTTAGATTTTATTTAGTGTGTGAGGTGAGACTTGACTTGCGATCATGTGCCTTGACAAGACAATTGCTTATGTGTTGGTTAACGTGAGTTATTATAAACAAGTATCGAATGTGCTATGTGTCGACGACTTGATTACGTGCTATGTGAGAATCATGTCTTTTAAAGTATTTAAATCACAGTTCAAGAATCTTTCACTAGCCAAGGTGTCAGGAATCGAGATCAAGTTACAATTGCAAGCTATTCAATTATTTTAAAACAATGAAGATGAAAGGAATATAAAAATAAGCAAGTGAAATGTACACTTGCCTTAAATTCACTTTCCTTACTTGACTAGCTCAACACTCTAGCATTCTAAACCGTCTTCCTTATGATACGATGTAATTATTATGTCGGGCTATCTATAATTAAAGTATCAGAAGGGTAAAAGTTATATAGGAGGTAAATAATATAGTTTTATATATTTTGTTATAGGTAAGGAGCTAGTCGTGAGCCAGTCGTCGAGCCAGACTTAGGAAACGGAAAGTGTCTTTCATTTAAACTTGAATTGCCCCATTTGATTTGATATACTCTGACAATGGAAACTATGTTGACCGAGGCGCCGGTCGTTGATAATTATTTTATGAGGCCTTAAGTGCCTGAGGATCCTATAAGTATGAGAATCAGCATTGGATATGTTGATTCGGAGCTCTGTCGTGGGCTGATCACCCAGCTTTGCTCGTAGCGCTGTGATAAATTTCCATACATTGTCATTTCATTTATTCTCTTTTAAAGCTTTTACTATACACTCCATCCATTTACATTCGTTTATATTATCTTCTATCATGTCACTTGCTGAGCTCTTGTGGCTCACGTTTTTATTATCTAACCCCTTTTAGTTAATCGAGAAGATCGTCAGAAGTGAAAGACTCCCCAGGAAAGTGCAGTTATGGACTTTCGCCTATAGTTAGATTCGCGATGCCATCTCCGATGGAGGACCTCTTGGCGGGCAGTTAGAGGTTGTAGTTTGTACATAGAATGTAATGATTATAGCTTAAGAACTTGTAAACAGTTGAGTTATTAGTATAACTTCCAGTTTGGTTGTAATAATAGTTGCTTGTTTCACACCAGTACCTGTAATAGTTGCTTGTTTCACACCAGTACCTGTTAAAGATCTGGATTAGTTTAAGGGGTTGTATCATTGTATCTTATTTACATTACTGTCTTCAGAATATATGTATATTAGTATTCACTCGTGACTCCCGATCTAGACCCCGGATTGGGAGGGTGTCACAATTTCAATTCAAAATCTAAGCACTCGGAATCAACAAAAAAAATTTGTGTTTCTTCGTGACATTATGTCAAACATTAGATAGCCACGAAAACAGATTAATTAAATCAACCAATAAGCATTTTCATGATTCATGAATCAACCAAAAAGAAAATAGAGTAGCAGAAAATTGCAATTTTAGAAATAACCAAATTAACTAATTGCAAGTTTTCGTAATGATGAAGGATGATAATGACGATAAAGGATGATAAAGACGCGATGGAGGATGAAGAAGGTAGGAGATCGCATTGTTGAAAAAAAATGCAGAAAGTATAATAACGAAAGGAAAAATGAGACACTGTATTTTGGAAAATAAATTGGTAAGATTTATTATTTTCTATAAATTCTCTAATTTAAATTATATTTTATATTTTAATATAAAATTAAGGATCTCGAGATAGACTTCAAGAAAAATTTCCTTAGGTAGTCACTCAATTATGTGTATTTAAGCAAGCGCCTAACTATTTACTTTCCTAATTTTAGAACAAAACAAGTAAATAAATGTCAAGATTAAGTTTTTTATATACTTTTCTCATAATTTCAAGAAAAATATCCTGAAATTAACCTTAGGATCATTATTCTCTTTCAATATTATTTAATTCTAAAGATTACCAATAATTGTGGGTTTGTGGTTCGGTGAGTAGCATGGGTAAAACTCTAATAACTAATCAAAGCTAGCGAATACACTTTTTTTTCCTGAACAAACCCCTCCTTTTCCGAGCATAAAATGGAAAATTTTATTCTGACAAAAAAAACATGAGCAATTACGTTAATAAAATAAAATAATAACACCATAATTATTAATAAAAAAATCGTATTCTTTTCAACTACAATGCACTATCAAACATATATTAAGGAAAACCTGTGAATTGCACGAGTTTTACGCTAATAAAACTAAGTGTTGAAGGTCAAGTAATAAAAAAATCTATTGACCAACCACAAGTTTATTGCTTTTTTTTAGTAATAATAGCTATAACCCACATGATAGACATTTTTTTTTAAATAATATGATTTGATAATAATTATATACAATTATATATATATATATATAATTCTTAGAAAAAAATAATTATAATTAGAAAAAATAAAAAAGATAATGTGTTTAATTTAAAAAGATATTTAGTTATTGTTAGTAATTGTAGTGTTACTATTTTACTTTATTAAATAGGATTACCGGTATTATTTTTGGAAGAGAATGAGGTTTTGTTAGAAAAAATATAGAAGGTAAAGTGTTTTGGCTGAAAAAATTAATTGGTTGATTTTTAATAAATTATTGTATTATTATTTTATTTTGTTAAATAGAATTGCCCTTAATATTTTCGGAAAGTAAGGTGTTTTAGTTGAGAAAAAGATATAAGATAATGTGTTTTACTTAATAAAGTTAAATGCTCGTGATATTTCCGAAAAAAAGGTTGTGTTTTAGTTGAGAAAAAATAACGTGTTTTAGTTGAACAATATGTGGAATAACTGGAACTGTGTCATTAACATTCTCCGAACTCCCACTATTTCCTACAAGATATTTTTCTGTAATATATTCAGGCACTACTTTCTCTTTCTCAGGTTGTTTATTGGTAGACTCAGAATCGACTACAAGTTTATCCTTATACTCTACATTCTCATTAAAAGTAACATCTCTACTTCTAACGACTTTCTTCGTAAGTTCATCCCAAAAAAGATAACTCATATCATCTGAGTCATAACCAATAAAGATACACTTCTTTGCTTTAGGATCAAGCTTGTCTCTATCAGAATCTTTAGCATGCACATAAGAAACACAACCAAAAACTCGCAAGTGTAAAAAATTTACCTCCTTTTCCTGTCACTCTTCTTTAGGAATCTTGAACCCTAAAGGACTTGAAGGTCCTCTATTTATGAGATACGCTGCTGTGCTAACTGCATCTACCCAAAAAAATTTTAGCAGCCCTTCATGTAATCTCATACTCTTGGCCCTCTCATTCAAGATTCTATTCATGCGCTCTGCATCATTCTAATCCCAAATTCCGCGTAAAAACTTTTAAACTCATCACTACCATATTCACCACCATTATTTGACATCAAACTCTTCACCTTCAAACCGGTTTGATTTTCAACTTCAGTCTTACACTTCTTGAAAGTAGCAAACACAATTGATTTATTCTTCAAAAAATAAACCCATACATTTCTAGTGGAATCATCAATGAAAGTGACATAGTAGCGAGATCCTCCCAATGACGCAACTGTTGTTGGACCATATAAATCTGTATGAACTAGCTCTAACTTCTCAGCCTTGGGGGTCCTCCTTGATTTTGCAAAAGTAATTTATTTCTCATTTCCAAGAATACATGGCTCACAGAATCGAACTTCCACATTCTTCAATTCTGGAATCTTCCCCTTCGAAGTTAACAGCGTCATACCCTTTCACTCATATGACCAAGCCTTTGGTGCAACAAAGTTGAAGACCCAATCTCATCAGCAACTGTATTTGCTTCATAGCTAGATTGTTCAACAATGTACAAAGTCCCCATTTTCTCTCCACGAGCAATACAAGATTCCCCTTTATAACCTTCCACTGTATGTCTCCGAAAGTAACTCGATACCTTTCCTTATCTAACTGACCTATAGCAATATCTTTTTAAGTTGAGGAATGTACCTTACATCTTTCAATGTCCAGCTAGTCCCCAAAGAGATTCTGAGATTAATATCTCTCATTCCCGCTTTATCCAAAGTCTTATCATCAGCAAGACAAAACATCATCATCCATCACTTCTTGAACTACATTAGTTGAATTATCCTCTTTACTCTTTCCTTTAGGAGCTGCGGGAGCTGTACACTGATTCCTGAAGTGACCCTTCTTCTGACAATTTCAACAAATAATATCCTTGTGATCTTTAAATTGTACTCTCTTCTGTGACTTTGATCTGCTACGCCCTTATTATGCCCCCTTTCGGACTTCCTGCCTCTACTCTGAGTACTCAACAAGGAACCTGACGATTCTCCTGAGTTTCTCCTACGAACATATTCACCAAGAATCAAATCTTGAACTCCATCAAAAGTCATCTTATCGGTCCCAGATGAATTACTAATAGCTGTAACAAATCCTGACCGACTATCAGGTAAAGAGGATACGAACAACAAGGCTTGTACCTCATCATCGAATTTAATATTCACCGACGCTAATCTTGATAGGATAGAATTAAACTCGTTCACCTGATCAACAATACAATCACCTTATTCGAAGTAAATGGCTTCTCATACATATTTGATAAAGTCTTGATCAATTCATAAGTTGTCGTTTTATTGATGATATTGTAAGCAACGTTCTTCGCCAAAGTCAATCTGACAACACCAAGAGCCTGCCTATCCAATAGCTTTCATGCTTTCTCATCTACTGAATTTGGTTTCTTCTCTTCTAGCAGTTCGTGTAATTTTTCTAATACAAATAATCTTCAATTTGCATCTTCCAAAACCCATAATCTCTGCTATCAAATTTTTCAATCTTTACCATCACTTCTTCTGTCATCGCTCCCAATCGCCTGAAAACCTAGGATCACTTCTTCTGTCATCGCTCCCAATCGCCTGAAAACCTAGGATCTTGATACCAGTTGTTGAGTATACAACAACGAAAGCAACACCCAAAGCGGAAAAACAAGAACAAGAAAATAATTGACAATCACACAAGACAGAGATTTACGTAGTTTGCAAATTCATACTCCCCAAGCTGCAAAAATTTTGTATTGATTTCTCATAATTCAATGTGATGGCTTTACAATTACATGTGAGTATTCATAGGAGAAGAAACTGGACCTAATTCAAAATATTGTCTCAATCTGAAAAGTAGACTAATTCAAATACTAGTCTGAATCTGAAAAGTCTATTTTCACGGGTTTAATTAACCGACTCCCCAAAACCCAACACTACACTTTCATATGTATAGACTCAAAGGAGAGTTGACATCAGTGTCCTCCAAACTACCGAAAGAAACAGGGGCAGCTTATGTAGGTGTTCAGATCAAATAACATATGATCATATTTCGCTTTCTTGAATCACCTGTCCATCTTTGAACTGAAGTTATATTAAAGACACAAACCACAATTGGTGGGGCTTGACTAGAATATCTTGAAACACGATAAGCAATTTATAACTTGCTTCTATAGCGTGGAGTTGTAAGAAAAGTGAGCAGAGTGGTGGAACTGATCAATACTTAATGTATAAAGTGAGTACAGTGGAGAAAGGTAGTCGATGTAGTTATTTATGTAGCTATTTTTATATTCTAAAATATTATTATTTTTAGAAATTTTTTGAAATCACTACAAGAAACAGAGTTGTAACTGACCGAAAGAACGGTCGGTTAAAGACCGGAAACGGTCGGTATAAGATAAACCCGACCATAAAACACGGTCGGGTTAACTCTTGTCAGTTTAGAAAAAAAAATGGTCGAAATTGACCAAAAATGGCGTTGACTTCGCTTGAAGGGAAAATCCACGTGTCAGTACAAGTGGAGGGCCCAGCTGACGTGGCAGGTCCCAAAGCTGACAAATTAAACCGACCTTCGTAGAACCGACTGACAGTCGGACAACCTGATGGACTTAAACCGACCCACAAAACCGACTGAAATTCGGTCGGGCTAGGCCACGTCACCTGGCACGTGTCAGCATATTATAAGTTTAATACAACCGACCAAAATTATCCGACTGAATCTTGGTCGGCAGAGGTCAGTCGGTTTAACATTGACGGTCGGGAAATTTGAGTCGGTTTATTAAGTTTTTCTCCTTCGACAGTATGACTTAAATACGACTAAAGTAATCCGACTGAAGCACACAACCAATTGCCATCTTTCAGTCGGGTTAGTGTCGACGGTCAGGTTACTTTAGTCCGATTAATATTTTTCCTTTTTTGACAGTGTGACTTAAATACGACCAAGCTTAACCGACCATAGTTTACAACCGACTGTCGTTTAGACGGTCGGGTTCCTTGGTCGGATTACTGTAATTTCCTATTTTAGCAGAACGAATTAAAAATGACCGTTATTTAGCCGACTGAGTTTTGGTCGGTTTCTCTTGTGTCCAGTTGGGTTAGTTTGTTGACGGTCCGATTAACTGGGCTTTGGAATTCATATGCCTTTCCTTGAAACCACAAATAATACTGAAGAAGGTTAGATTATGAATGTTTAATCTTGCAATCAGAAATAATACTGAAGAAGGTAAGATTATGAATATTTAATCTCAATGAAAGAAATGAAGGTAATGCTTTTATGTTAATCCCTTCACTAATAACATAAGCACTCAAATATGTTCCATGGGATGCAAGGCCCAAGTCCTTTAACATTGCCTTTATAAATTTAATTCTTTAGTTTTCAAGGAACCATTCACTCTAAAACCTCAAGGTGTTAGAGAAAGGCCATTACTAGGATCTTATATTAATATTATACCACTTCCTCTAACTTGAAAGCTTATTTATGAGTCAAAGAGTGGATCACCGGTGCCCATCTTTGGAGCATTAATTTTCCTTCTGAACTCTGGTACCATGTTAAGTAACCAGCTCATCTAAAATCTTAAATTGTTAGAGG
>PHNY01120166.1:2086-14060 GCA_003724115.2 Anethum foeniculum | reverse complement strand
CAGTTCTATTGTAACAGTATTTATTCAATATACTTGATATTTGTTACTTATTTCTGTTAAATCGATTTGATTGTAAGAACACTGTATTCAACCCCCTTCTACAGTGTTGTGTGACCTAACACATTTGAAGTGCTGAGGCACCATAAAATGATGTTGAATCCAGCCAAGTGTGCTTTCGGTGTAGGATCTGGAAAATTTTTATGGTTGATGGTGTCCAAGCTAGGAATTGAAGCCAATCCTGACAAGACAAAAGCTATCCTAGATATGGAACCACCACAGTCCGTAAAGGACATTCAGAAACTTACATGAAGGGTTGCTACCTTGGGAAGATTTATCTCAAAGTCTGGAGATAAGTGTCTCCCATTTTTCAAAATCATAAAGAAGGTAAAAGACTTTGTTTGGACAGAAGAGAACCAAGTTGCATTTGAAGATCTAAAGCAGTACATTGCTAAAGCACCGTTACTGGCCAAGCCCGTTGCCTTGAAGTACATTATTTGTACTTGTCAATTTCAAAAAAGGCCCTGAGTGTTGTCTTGATGAAGGAGGAAGATAAAATCCAGAAACCTATCTATTATGTCAGCAATGTGTTGCATGGAGCGGAGTTGAACTACTCCACCATTAAAAAATTTGCCTTATCCTTGATCAAGGCATCCAGAAAATTGCGTCCCTATTTTCAGGCACATAAGATTGAATTGTTGACCAATCAACCGCTGAGAAACGTCATCCATGGTCCAAAGGCAAGTGGAAGATTGATAAAATGGGTCATCGAATTAGGTGAATTTAATATCAAGTATAAGCCTCGAAGGACCATAAAAGCTCAAGCACTAGCTGACTTCGTGGTTGAATGTACCATCGACAACCAAGAAGTCGGGGGCAGGATGAGGAACAGGTACCCCAAGAGGGCAAGGATGTGGAAGTACAAGACTTATCGAAGGAATATTGGGTGCTCTATTTTTGATGGGGAATCAAAAACAAATTTAAGTGGTACCGAACTAGTCTTGCGAAGTCCTGATGGCTTCGAAATTGAATATGCAATGAAGTTGGCCTTTCCAACTACAAACAACGAGACCGAATACGAAGCGCTGATAGCAGGATTTGATTTGGCAGGAACCTTAAGGTATGTGGAGATTCAAGGTTGGTAATCTCACAAGTAAATGGAGAATTTGAGGTAAGGGAAGAGACGATGGCTAAGTATGTTAAGCTCATGAGAGCCGTACTGACACGGTTTGACGAATGCCATGTCGAGCACATCCCTAGAGAAAAAAATGTTAAAGCAGATGCATTATCAAAGTTTGCTTCTTCAGAAGTCAAAAATAGCTCAGGAAGTGTGTACTATAGGGTGTTAAAAACACCAAGCATTGATGTCAAGTTGGTCGCACCTATTGGGTTGTTAGAAAACTGCTAGATGGATCCCATCAAAGCTCATCTAGAAACAGGGTGGTTGCCCAATAATGCTGTTGACACACGAAAGTTATATGTAAGAGCTTTGAGGTATGCTTTAATTGATGGAATCCTCTACAAAAGATCCTCTGTAGTTCCGTACTTACGATGTCTTAGACCTAATGATGCTTGTTTAGCCCTGAAAGAAGTTCATGAGGGAATCCGTGGCCAGCACTTGGGGAGTAGGGCCCTTGCTCATAAGATTACTCGCCTAGGCCTTTATTGTCCAGAAATGATGGCCGATGCTAGAGAATATGTTAGAAATATGATCGCTGCCAGAAGCATGCTCCTGTTTTAAGGCAGCCCCTAGAGATGCTGACATCTATCAATTCCCCTATCCCTTTTACAATGTGGGGGATGGATATTCTAGGACCATTTCATGTGGCCACGGCTCAAAGGTTGTACTTGATCGTTGTCATTGACTATTTTACTAAGTGGATTGAGGCCAAACCTTTAGCCAGAATAACCACTAAGCAAGTTGCCCAATTCCTATAGGAAAACATCATGTGTCGGTATGGGATTCCTCGTATCTTGTTAACTGATAATGGAACACAGTTCAACAACGAGGATTTTAGAAGGTATTGTGCAGAAAGTGAGATTGAGTTGCGATTTACCTCTGTTGCTCATCCACAGGCAAATGGGCAAGCTAAGGTAATAAATTGTATTATCCTGGATGGACTCAAAAAAAGAATAGAGAAATCGAGAAGCAATTGGGTAGACGAGGTACTGCCCATACTTTGGGCCTATCGTACCACGTGTCGAGTAACTACTGGAGCTACCTCATTCCTACTTGCTTACGGAGCAGAAGCAGTAGTTCCTGTGGAGATATCCCACTCATCCCTGAGGGTTCAAGCTTATGAACCAGAGCAGAATGAGGAAGGACAAAGATTGGCCTTGGACTTGATCGATGAGGTTCGTAACAATGCTCATGCAAAGATCGTCAAATACCAAAAGAAAGGTTCTTTTTATTATAATTTACGAGTAAAGGAAAGATTCTATCGGGAAGTAGATTTGGTTCTGAGAAAAATAGAAACCTCCAAAGTTGGGCAAAAGGGCAAGTTAGCTCCTAACTGGGAAGGACCTTATCAAATCAAAAAGGCTCTAGGACGAGGCTCTTACAAGTTGGCAACCTTGGAAGGAGAAGAGGTGCCCAGGGCCTGGCATGCTTCAAACTTGAAGATTTACTATGTGTAGTTCTTAAAACTTAGTTTGGTGAAGTTTTGTTTATTTAAGAATAAGGTTCATGGAACCATGAGTTTTATAACTCAGCTTATTTCTTCTTTCCTATTTTGTAACGGCGAAGCCTAAGACTTACTTTTATATAGTGTTTGAATAAAATTTCTTAAGTTATTAACTTATATCAAGTATGAAGTATTTCCAGATATCGAAAAACTTAAAGAAAAATTCAAACAGCACAAAGTAAAGAAAAGAGTTTACTAAGTCAATAAGCATGAAAGTCTGAAAAGTAAATATTACAAACGAAAAATACAAGAAAAATCAAGTGGCCTTCGAAGGCTCAAATCCAGATGTCTTAGAGGGGGCTTCTGTGGCTTTTGATTCTTCGAGGTAGGTTCTTCCTCGGAATCAGAGTAGGAAGCCAACCCTTCCTCGGATGAGCTTGAACTGGTCTCGGAGCTAGAAACGACCATTTTCCTCTTCTGGCCTCTACCGTCTTCGGGACTTTCGGTTGTAATAAGGGCCTGGTCATCACCCCGGATGGGCTCCTCGGATCCCTCGCTCACAGTCTCTGTCTGAGGCAAGGCAAGGGGGCAAGGAAAAGAATCTGCCTGGAAGACTTCAGGATGAGCCTCCTAAATAGCCTAAACTGCGGCGTCCCAGCCTTCCTTTTAAACTTCTAGCCGCCTCTGAGCATCATGATCTTTCATCAAATCTACAAAATCATGGGTGGGCATGTAAGCATCTTTCCCATTTTCCTTCTCGTCGTTGACGATAACGATCTTGGCCCGAGCCTCCTCTAAATCTCCATCAGTACTGCCAAGTTTTGCTTCCAAGACAGCTATCTTAGCATTAGCCTCATCCAGGTCTTTCTTGGCATTTTCATAATTCGTCCTCCAAGCTTTCGCCTGGTGGATTACCCCCTGGAAATGAACGTTGGCCTAAAAATACCAAAAAATTATGCAAGTTATAGAAAAGTAAAAAGGTATGAGTTTCAGGAAAACATAATTCAGGATTAAAAATATACTAACTGCAGCGTGAGCCTGAGCGCCAAGAAGTTCATTGCCCTCGATATCCATCTACAGGACAAAATCCTTATAATCTACTGGAGGTATAATGGCAATACCTTTCTTTGAAACTAGCGAGAGTCCGCACTCCACCAGAACTGTCTCCTTCAGGAGATCCCAAGAATGCATTTGCCCGTTGTCAGAGGTGAGGGTATCAAATGATGTTTGCTCCTCATGAGTGAGATCAATGTCTCCTGGGCTCCCATCAATGACTTGCCCAAAAGAAGTCCTAAAGAGAGTGCCCCAGTCACCCTCCTCCCAAGTCAAGTATACAAATTCCTTCTTCCATTTCATGTTATTATCAGGAATCGAAAGCCCATTCACTATGTGAGGGATAGTAGGGCGTTGATTAAGGGTAACCTAACCCGGGTTCTTATCAGAGTTATTTTTAAATTGAAAGATCTTTCTAAAAATGGCAACAGAAAGGGACAAATTCTTTTTGATACAAAGAACTAAAAAGCAAAGAATTAAATGCCTAGCGTTAGGGGGACGCTAAAAGAAGTGGAACAAAAGGGTGAAAAGGAATCCTAACCCCGGCCCTAAGGGTGTCTCTATAGATGCAAAGCGCATCCTTTTTCCAGTGGCAGGACCTATCTCCTGGGCCCGCTAAAACTAGTTTGTAAGGATTTTTAACATTATACAACTTATTCATAATTTCCAATTTAGCCAGATCATGGAAGGTGTTTCCATGATCATAAGCTTCGAGATAAGCATCTGATGGATACTCATCTCCCCTAGTGTTAATCATGTCTATGAGCGTAGAATACCGAAAATGAATAGAAAACTCAGTACCTTTTTTGGTGTTGGCGGCCTTGGAGGCGCTGTTCATCTTAGCCAAGCATTGAGCTTTCCTGTTTGCCATTAATGCTCTCCAAGGCAAGCTTGAAAACTTGAAAATATGAAGTTCTTTAAACAAAACCCAGAAAATATGAAGATTTTCAAACTAAACCCAGAAAACTTAAAAATTACTGAAACAAAACCCAGAAAAACGGCTGCCGAAAAATGATTGTAAAATCAGAAACTTGGGAAATGTAGAGAGAATTTTAAGGAGGAATCAGAAATGAGAGAAGTAAGACGAGAAATAAACTCTCATCCTACCTTTATATATGGCTCACAGTTTGTCATACAACCGGCTATAGCCAAAAAAATGTGATCCTTAGAGAAAGAAAATCGGCTACAGCCAGTAAAAAGCCCATTGAAATAAGGCCCAAGAAAGGCCCAAAATCTAGAACCTTCATAAAGAATCCGTGCGAATTTAAAAAAGAAAATAATAAAGATTTTATATGAAACTTCCAGAAATCTCTGGGAAATTCTAGAAATAAAAATTAAGAATTGGATATCTCAGGCCCAACCCCAATTTGAAATTGGAGATCTGAGGCCCAAATCCAATTAAAAATTGGAGATATCAGGCCCAACTCCAAATTGAAACTGGAGATCTCTGGCCCAAATCCAAATAAAAATTGGATATCTCAGGCCCAAATTCAATTAAACATTGGAGATTTCAGGCCCAAATGCAATTAAAAATTGGAAATTGTAGGCAAGGTTTTAAACCCAAATCTAAATAAAATTTGAAAAATATGTAAGCCCAAGAAAAATTCTAAGCCCAAAAACAGAAGCCAAAATTAGCAAAATTTTCGAGTAGAATCTTGGTCGAATTTTTTACTAGAATCCTGGTCGAATTTTCGACTAGGATCTAATTCAAAATCCTGGTCATTTTGTTTCGACCAGAAGCCAAAATTGGCCAAATTTTTGACTGGAATCCTAGTCGAATTTCGACTAGGATCCTAGTCGAAATCCTGGTCGATTTGCTTCGACCAGAAGCCAAAATTGACCAAATTTTTGACTGGAATCCTGGTCAAATTTTCGACGAGGATCCTAGTCAAAATCCTGGTCGTGGATTCTGGTCAAAATGCTCCGACCAAAATACGAAATTGTTAAAAATTTTGACCAGGATCCTGGTCGAAAATATATAAAAATTTGAAATAAAAATCCAGAAAATAGATAAAGAATTAAGAAATAAATTGGGGAATTGTCTCCATACAAAGAAGATGCAGAAAGTTTTTCAGAAATTTACGAAAAACGCGCCAGTAAAATTCCAATAATATTTGGGAAAAATAAGGAAAAAATTGCCAAAAATTTTCTAACAGATATTAAACCTTGAACAAGGCAAATCTTTCTAAATGTGTAGGTCGCTCCACTCTTTACACTAAAAATGATACATGAAGAAGGGTACAACACTTAAATTCCACGAAACTTAACTTCTACGAAACCTGGAGAACTTTCCTAGAAGTTGGGGGCAACTAATATGGGTCAAAAATTAACCCTAGAAAATAATAAATGCAGTATTAATTAGACCTAGCTTGGTCCAAGAACGAGTTTCAATTAATAACCTTAATTATGTAATGGAATAGGTCAACTGGGCCTTGAAAGGCAAGCCCAGCATTCCGAATGGGCCTAAAAAACCCTACCTAAGGTGGTAAACGGAAAGGAGGCCTATAAGGTTGATGTTGCTCACACTACTATCAGCAATGACCCAAGGATCAACAAGATTTGTAGCCTTGTTCATAAGCCCGGTTAAGGCCTGCATGCCCAGTAGGCTATATTATTAATAAATTTCGTAATTGATAATACAGTCAAGTCAACACCTCACCAAAGTTATCCTGTTAAGGATATAATTCTGAAAAGGTAACCTTCAAGGTACCTCGATAAATAAGGAATTTGTTTCCTACGTTTTGGGATTCCAACGTCCAATCAAACATGGAGACTTGCCCACCAAGTCTCCCAACCCTAGTCCAATTCATGGACTTATCACTTATATAAGGGGTCTGACCCCTCAATTCAGAACTATATTTTTTGACTTGATTCTTGGCAAACATCAAGGTACGTAGGCATCTTGTGAAGGCAGTATTAAGTCACGAAATACGAGAGCAAAGCTCTCAAACCCTAGTTAAAGAAATCTCAATTTCAATCCATAACAAGAAAGAAGTTAGGAGTTGGGTACTTTCTTCGTTTAACTTATATTATAAATACTTTATCCACAAAGTTGGTTATAGAATTAGAATTGTTCACAAAATAATATAGATTAAGTTTTGATTGAATGGACCCCTATATTTTGATTGAATGGACCCCTATATAAATAGCACCAATTAAAATACTCCACTTTGTTGTGAAAATTTTATAACAAATTTGATGCACTACTATTTTAACCTTTGTCCTTGTCTTAATGACTTTTAACTTCATGTTTCCCTTTTTGAACTTCATTTTATATTCCTCTAACAAGTTAATTATGTTAATTTATTCTCTTATTACTATATTTGTTCCCCAATTAGGGTATTAGCGTTTTTTACATAAAATGTATTTTCATACTTTTATTTTTTTTTGAGAATTTTTATACTTTAATTTAACTTTTTAATTTAAGTCCATGTATTAAAATCACTGCATTATATAATTTTATTTTAATTTTTTTGATTTATAAGTTATAACTTAGCAAACACATCATCAATTTATAAATAAAATTATCCATACGTCTAAATAATTTATAACTAATAATTTACTTATCACACTTATAAATTTTAAGTTATAAGTTGTGCCTCTCAATTATTGCTTATAAATAAAATTATCCAAATCCTAAATAACTCATAACTAATAATTTTCTATCACACTTACGAATTTTATGTTATAAGTCTGTCCTCTCAAATATTCACCCACTTACGAATTTTATGTTATAAGTCTGTCCTCTCAAATATTGACCCTCAATTCTTCACCCTTTCACTTTCTGGATGTCCAATACTCGCGCTAACTTTCTTATTTTGCACCACTAATTTACCAAACACTTAAATAATTATAACTAATTATTTACTTTACACTTATAAAGTTATCAATTACTTTTTTTTTTAAAATACCCAAATCTATCGACTTCAGTAGTAAAGAAAAGCTCGTGCCAATTTTTAGTAGCCAGCTGCCAGGCCTTCGGGTTTAGGATCACGAGAAATTGAGTATACAAGAAATTTAGTCCGGATCAGTACATATCATTCACTAGCTTTGAATTTGTTTTATATACTATATACAGATATCAGATATAAATTAGGTGGAAAAGAGCATTTGTTTTTCAAAAACTATTTTTACTTTTTTTTTTCTGGGATATTCGGTGCATTAAATTTTACAGTTGTCTGACGTTTCATACTAATAGAAACAAGAGATACCAAAATGGAAATCGTACCCTAGTTTCCTTCTTTTAATTTTGATGTTCTTCTCTTCCGGTAAAATAAAAGACGTGAATAATCACTTCACTGACGAGGTAAGGTAAATTTTAGACGAATTATTAACCAAAACTTGTCACCATGATGGTAAGATTATTTTGCATTTCTTATAGAAATAAATTGCCCCAAAAAGAGTGGAATTCTTTTTATGCGATGTCAAAGTGGAAGCATTATAAAACGTTCCGAGTTCCTTAATAATAGACCTATACAAAAGTTTTACTAGATTGTTTTCTGTTTTTCTTGACCAATCATTTGCCACATTTTTACTAAAATACCTATAAAATAAATTCGTGAATCAATTTTAATTTTGCGTTGGCCTAAAAAAGATTAAACCAAATGAGGTATTAATATTTGTTGCAAATTCATTGGAAATTGATTTCAAGTATTTGGAGCTTAGGTCTAAAAGTTGTCGGTACAAATGAAATATTATGAATTTAGTTAGTCGTATATATCTTAATTAGACACCTTGTTGTATATATACTTTGTATTGTATATGCACTCTTTACTTCTTCTTAGCCTAAGCCTAACTGCATCTTATGTTGATCAGTCTTCAACCTTTTTATAGCAGTAATTATTTACACCCAGCTTCTCAAGTTTAATATTTTATTTCCATTTCATTTTTCTGGTATTTTTAATTTTTAAAAATAAATACTTATCCTATTAATTGTTGGTTTTAAGAAAAGAAAAAATATTTACTAAATTAATTCAACATAATAATAAATCAAGACACAATAGTTAAAGACACGAATATGAATTTTATTATTTTATTATAAAATGCATATCTTCGAACAATAAACATACCACACAATTACAGAGTATAGGTAAATTACAACACATGAATTATGTAGGTATATCCAGAGCAGGAAAACACGGCATGCAGGACGAGCGATCTCCTTTTTAATTTGCTAAAAGCACTGTAATTACATCCATTTTCTTGCCTATCCTGCAAAATTAAAAGATATTTGGGATTAATAAAAGAAAGTAAAACACCAACGAAGAACTCTAGCCAGCTAGACCCACTGTTATATGCCAAAACTGCGCTTAACTATGTACATGCATGTCGAATGAACAGAACATGTCTAGAGTGAGACAGAGAGGGAGAGAGATTAAAGATCAAGCTCTATGTAAATAATTGTTATACAAGGATCAGAGTGAATAAATTTTGGCCAATATATGTTGCATTTTTAATTTGAATAATATTAGTGACTACCTGGGAAGTAGAATATCAATGAAAACTCTTAGGTGTAATAAGGAGGTGGTGGAGACTCGTATTTGTATTCATGATCGTCTTTTGGAGGTGGTGGGGACTTGTATTTGTAGTCCTCCTTTGGTAGAGGGTATTTGTAATCGTCTTTTGGAGGTGGTGGAGACTCGTATTTGTATGGAGGTGACTTTTCATACTTTGGTGGAGGGTATTTGTCATCGTCTTTTGGAGGTGACGGAGACTCGTACTTGTAAGGTGGTGATTTCTCATGCTTTGGTGGAGGGTATTTGTCATCGTCTTTTGGAGGTGGTGGAGACTCGTACTTGTAAGGTGGTGATTTTTCATGCTTTGGTGGAGGGTATTTGTCATCGTCTTTTGGAGGTGGCGGAGACTCGTACTTGTAAGGTGGTGATTTTTCATGCTTTGGTGGAGGGTATTTGTCATCTTTTTTTGGAGGTGGTGGAGACTCATACTTGTAAGAAGGTGATTTTTCATGCTTTGGAGGGGGTGGGGGAGAATTGTACTCGTAATGTGGTGGTGGAGGGCACTTAGGAGGTGGAGGACACTTAGGAGGAGGTGGTGGGGATGGACACTTAGGGGGAGGTGGTGGAGATGGACACTTGGGAGGTGGCGGTGGTGGAGGACACTTTGGAGGAGGTGGGGGAGACTCATACTTGTAAGGCGGGGGATACTTTTTAGGTGGTGGTGGAGACTCGTACTTATATGGTGGAGGGTATTTCTTAGGTGGTGGTGGAGACTCGTACTTGTAAGGTGGAGGGTATTTCTTAGGTGGCGGGGGAGACTCGTACTTGTATGGTGGAGGATATTTCTTAGGTGGTGGTGGAGACTCATACTTGTAAGGTGGAGGATATTTCTTAGGAGGTGGCGGAGACTCGTACTTGTAAGGTGGAGGATATTTCTTAGGTGGTGGTGGAGATTCATACTTGTAAGGTGGGGGATATTTCTTAGGTGGTGGAGGAGATTCATACTTGTAAGGTGGAGATTTTTCTGGAGGCGGAGGAGACTTATACTGGTAATGATCAGTGGGTGGAGACTCATATTTGTAAGGGGGAGATTTGTCAGGAGGAGAGTCGTGCTCATAAGTGGCAGTGATCATCACCGGGAAGTTAAGTGATACAAGTAGCACCACAAGGGTTGCAGTGAAAGAGGCCATTCTAGACCCCATGCTTATAGTTCCCATCTTTTCCTCTAGCTAGTTGTGTTTTCTGTATTTGCTTATGCTCTTATGCATCTGTCTCTTCTCTATTTATACTAGTATTTTTTACCTACACAGTATTCTGGTCCGGGTAGATACTGCAGAAATTACTACAGTAACATCGTGGTGATTTGTTAAGATGTGATTTTCTTTGTGTCTAACTACGTACAATGGAGAAACTCTTGCATGTGATCAGGACAAGACGTATAGTCCAAAAATATCAACTTGACTTTAAAATTCTTTGCAGTTGGCACTTTATTGCTGGTGACTGCAAGCTAAGATTACTCAATTAATTAAGTAATTAGGTCTTATATTGATCTTAAATACATTTGGAAACCTGGCTATACATTTGGAGCCCATGGCGAGGGTGGGCTCCAGCCCAGGCCAAAATTCTCCCACCTCATTTCATATGTAAGCTCAAATTAGATTTAGTCCTGGTAAAAAAACAGTATGCTTATATATTTATTAGCACAGCTGTTTGTTTATCTTAAAAATTATTAGTCCAACATGGTCTGTATTCTTGGTATTCTCTATCATAACAATATCAGTCGCTAGAATGTGATTGCATTTTGGAGTTTGAATTAAAAAACAAGTGTCGTGTTTTTAGTTAAATAATGTGGTGCCTTATACGTGCGTATGTGTTTTTAGTTGTGTTCTTATTTTAAGTTATTGTGCTGGTGTATTCCTTTTTGTTGGGTTTGCAGAGAAAAAAATTGAGTCTAAAATTTTCGACTTCACCACCGGTACAAATTAAATCCCTGGTCCGCCCCTGCAAATGACCATATCTAAACTCAGTTACACCTATAAGGTGTAGTTTAGTTGATATAGTGAATTCCCACTAAAAAAAGAAAAAATAACTTAGCATATTCGAATCATTTCTATTTTTATACAGATGTATCACAAGACAAATTAATTATGAATTATAAAGAGGACCTGGATTCATACATGTGAGCATCAGAACGTATATTCAATGGATATGTGAATATTGATTTATAATCTTGCTGCAGATCAGACACTGCTTTTTAGTTTTTAAGAAGTTATGAGCTGGATTTTTTAAGAAGAATAACACGCGTCTGTCATTCTCCATATTCCAATCTGTCCATTATATATGGTTTATCTGCAGATTGAATAACATAATGTATTCAGAAATTTAAACAGAAGAATGTTTGAAGTAGAGTTAATTAAAGGGATATTCTCAATGGCACCACTATAGAATTGGCTTTTGTCAATGGTACCATTACATTTTTGACTTCTATCCATGGTACCCTTGTAATATTGGTTTTGAACTAACGGTAACCTTATGTCAACCAAACGTTAATGAGACGTTAATGAAACGTTAAACCTTACAAATTATAATCAAGTATAATATAAAAATAACTAATTATAATTAAGTATAAATATGAGAATACCATAAATTAAAAGAGAAAATATAAATATCCCTCATTCAGACATCCCCCAATTCATTCAGTCGGGTTAGGGTTTGAAGACTGAGGGTTTCGATCGGGTACCACTAGAAATCAACAATCTTAATTCAATCTCATCTTTTGTCTTCTAAATTCGAACTACTAACAGGTATATCTTACTCCTACTTCTACAGTGCTTAATCGTGCTC
>PHNY01120105.1:12723-26731 GCA_003724115.2 Anethum foeniculum | reverse complement strand
CTCGAACAGACTTTTTGTTCGTTAAGAAAGCTCGGCTCGGCTCGGCTCGTCAGAAAAAAAAATGAAGCTCGGCTCGGTTCGAACAAAACTCGGTTCGGCTCGGTTCGTTTACAGCCCTACTAGGTAGGTTAAAAGATGATAAAAATGTAACCCTACTTAATTATTTTATAGTAGAAGAAAGGTAGCACTTTTAGGTTATAGGGTACAATTTTACCTACATGTGTCCTGTATTTGCGGGAGGGATTTATAACTAACAAGAAATCTCAAGTAATTGAAAGGTTCGGCTGACCTATGAGAGCCTTGCCAAAGTATATATACTAAAGCCTCTCCATGATCCAATCTTTACTACCTAATATGAGGCTTACACAATGCTGTGTCTATTCGACGGAATATCGTCTAATTATCCGACCGTTTTCAGAGGTCGGAAAAATCATGTTTTCGTTATAGTGTACATTGTACTTGCTTAATTTTTACAACAAGTGAAGATTGTGCTGAACTAAGATTAAGATTCTTTTGAAATTTCTATAAATTTATTTGCGCACACATGTATCTTGAACCTTGAATTCCCAACTTTATATCGAGAGGTACTACTTAATTAGTTCCTTATTGCTTATTGGAGGGGAGGGAGAGAATGTGATCACGGACAATTGGCATCGAAGTAGACGGAGTTAGAACGAGGACGAGAAAAGGAAGTATAGACGTATTGTAAACCTCAGTGGAACTGCAAAAGAGGTGATGTAGAGAGTTCAAATAAACAAAAGAACAGCACTTGCCAACTTGAAAATGTTCACTCCTGCTATAGTACTATTTCTCAGAAAGGCTAGGGGAATTTTAACTGATAAAATCAAGTAATAGAATAATTAGGAATATAAACTTATGCTTAGTGACTTGTGAGACCTTTTTGTATATAAAAGAAGACCCCCCCGGTCATATAGTGACATGTTGCTTTGTCAACTTACCACCTTAAAGGTTAAGGTAGTATGGACATTGAAAGCACCCTTTCCTTGTACAAAGCAAGCCAGGAAAACATTATGTATTTCTACCAACAAACATAATTAAACATGTAGATACAGAATTCCCATCCGCTTCACATCAAAACATGTCTTAGTTATATACATATATGTAATTAGGTGATAAACTGTGTGCTAATTGTACTAATTAGGAATGTTTATCTAACTAATTAAGCTGAAATAAATCATGTTTACTTCTTACTGTACTATTGTCATTTTGTCAAGTTGTTCTCTGACTTTTTTGTGAATCTAGTTAACTTCACAGTTGGGGTCAATAAGGGGCCGACTAGCACTAAGGTGAGTGCAAGGGTGCAAATAAATTAAAGATAGAAAAATGTTTGAATAAGAGAGAAGCATGCACGAGTGCTAACTAGTTTCAAACAGAAATCATTAGGGGGCACATTAATAACATCATCATTTGTTTTACTGAAATAATATTAAAATATACAATCACCACTTCAACAACAACACTATTTCTTTACTCGTCCTCCGTTCACATTAAAGCTATAACTTGGTAACTTACAGTCTACAGAACTCTTCTTGAGATACTTGAGATAATACGATTACTACAACAAATATGACCATTTATGGCGAAATATCGAGTACACATATCTTATATGGAAGCTAGTCCGTATCAAGTGAATGTTGCTTATAACCATTTGGTATAACTTTCTGAGAATAGGAAAAAATCTTAGAAGAAGTGGATTAAGTGGCTATATAGATGACTTGACCTTTGGATTCACAAAAAATTTCAGTATTAAATCTATGTGCGAAAAATTATAACTGTCAGATGTTTACAACAATAGCTTGTCACAACAATAGCTTGTTGGACCAGGATCCATGTTATATATACATACAGATTAGCCGGTTAACTAAACACATGTAGCACAAAATCTGTTTTCAGAAATTTATTTGCAAATTTCGTTAGCTATCCATATGACTATTTGAAATGCAGCAAAATGTTAGCAATACGACAACTATAGATGTGAGAAATGCAAAGTTTTAGGTGTTGACATTGATGCATAAGCTTTCCTACTTGTAATCATTGTTATAATCACTGCAAACAGTATCCAATGTCTGTACAAGTAGTGTCACACATAGTACTCATTACAAAGTAAGCTACATAGTAACTTATTCATGGATAGGAGTACCTCTCCTTGTTCATATTCTGGCCAAGGAAAGTGCAATCATTCCTAATTCTCTTTCTGAATTAACATTCTCTACATCTTTTGTATATAGCAAAAGTTATGCATGGCTTTCACCCATGTTAAAAAAAAATTAACCTAAAATTTAACCATAAAATAAGATGGGCAAACCTCTGTTATGTGATCATCTCTCAAAACGCCGAACTTTAATATAGTGCACTACTATTGGTATATGCTCACACTTGCCAAATATTATATTTCCTAACATCCCACTCATTACCTGCTGTTACTATTGGAAAGTAAAAAAATGTTTCGTGTATAAATTTGAATACAAAATTTTGTACAAAATCACATGTGTTAAAATCTGATTGGAATGGGTCTCATATATTCACACAAATAGCACCAATTAAAATATCATACCTCATATGTCATGTCATTTTGTGTAAAAATTTTATATCAAATTTTGTGAATATAGCACTACTCTTGAAAATTTTTATGTTTTTACTTTTGGCGTGTGTGTGACGACTAACATGTGGTGGTAATGCAAGGAGGTCGTTGTTTAACATATGAATTATTACTGAAACTCAAGTTCTAGGCATAATACAGGTGACTCGTATACAATAAAAGAAAACTACCGAAGAGAGATTAAAGATTTACAGAGCTTCTACCAACTTTGTCCACAGAGCTCTGTGTTTAAATAAAGCTCTTATCCACACACATATACATGTATTAATTAATTATAATACAGTGGGCTTAAAGGAGGAGGAGAAAAAACAAAGAAACTTTAGCCAATATAATTAAAGACTTATTGGTGGCTAGGTCCTATAAATATAAAATAATTGCGCACGAACTTAGTGGAAAATTCAGGTTGCATATTTAATTGTCTGCCGTATAGTATAATTGACCTCCATTATAACACTAATGTACGTACATCACTCCCATGTACATACACTAGCTCCTTTATATATTTAACACCACCACCACCAATCTTAAAAAGAAAAAAAAATTTCAATATGATTCCTTTCAACAGCATTTCAAGCATTAGAGCTGCTATGGCTGAAGATTGCACTGAAAGCTCTGTTGCAACATCTTCTTCTATACCTAATTGGTGGCCGGCTGATAATCATCTTCATGCAAGTTCTCTTGGTTCATGGAGTAACAACACTAGTAATATTAATCCATGGAATAACCCTCAAAACCCTAATTCCAACAACTCTAGATCTTCGGGAGAGGAAGATGTTTCAATGTCTACTTCGTTTACTAATGCCTCTAATCACTCCGGCCTCACTGTTGAGTCGTCTCGTAGGCTCGTCGAAAGTGTTGCTAATAACGAGTTAATTGGAGAGACTCCTTCTGATAATCACCTATGGAATCATGTCTTTCTGTAAGTAACTTACCTACATATGCTTTTATGTATATACCTACACCATCTTTTTGCAGATAATAATAATTTTGCTGTACTAATTATTTAAGCAACTGATTATATAATAAATAGTTCAAACGTGGGAAGAAATTAATGTAGGAATAACTTTTTGATGATGATAAGATTTAGGGAGTCCTTACACTATCTCTATGTAATTCATGCTTTCAGGGGGGTAATTTTATGTATACATGTACCTAGCTAGTCCTCCTGTACTTAATAAACTAGATATAGCTAGGGCACGGATAGCAACAAGAATATTAGACATAATAAAAACAAGGAAAATCAAACAGTGTATATGATAGCAAAACAGATAGAAGTACATGTGTCTAGGTATAATATATCATTTTTTAGGTTCGTGAGAAAAATATAGGGATAACTAGATTTTAATTTATTTTACAGAAATGTAGGAAATAATGGAGAGTTGCACAACAATCAAGATACCGGAAACAATTTGATCAATGCATTCTCTTCAAAGAACTTGTCAACTGGTTTAATGTTCGAACCATGTGATTACTTGAAGAAGATGGACAATGGATGGGATAGCTCTACTCCTTTCAACAATTTTGATCAGAAGAACTTCAATGGATCATTCAATGAAAACATGTTTGAAGCTGAAAGGCTAACTAAGCTGTCAAATTTAGTTAGCAACTGGTCTATTGCTCCCCCGGATCCAGAAATAAATGGTCCAGCTCAATTTGATCCGCAATCATGCAACATCTCATTAAGCCGTCCTAACTTGGATCATTATTCAGGGTCGGGTGATGTATGTTACATGAAGCAAAATGTTAACAGAGAACTCGGTTCATATTCGTCTCATGGCCATGATCATGACCTAAAAGTAGAGCTTAATGATCAAAGAGATGATCATGCTGAGGTAAATGGAAATAACCTATTTCCAAGAGCTTATAATAATGGTACCCGGATTGGATATCAAATGGGGATGAACAATTCCATGAATGGAGATAACAGCAAGCTTTACTATGGGGTACAAGATGTTTCTTGCAATAATGGAAGAAATTTGGAAGATGTTCTGGCTTTCAGTAACGGCGCCTTCAGCAATAAATTACCACCGACTAATGTTATTACTCCATCTAAACCTATGTTAAAGACTTTGAATTTATCTGATTGCAAGAAGCAGACACAAGCTTCCTATACAGTAAGTTTAGGGCTCCTTTGTTTTTAGTTTGTTTTTTAATTTAGACTAACCACTGCTTAAGCAGTTTAATACTGCACCTAACATTAATTCTTTCTGCAACTGATCAACTCTAGTCTGATCAAATACATAATTATTAGGTGTGGAGAATTACACCACATATATATGTTAATTGTATGTCTTCATGTCGTGTTATTCTTCTAACAAATAATGATTTCAGCCTACAAGCAATAATACACTGGCAAGAACCAACCGAAAGGGACATATGCTTGCGAACGAAGGGAAAAAGAAAAGATCTGAAGGGAAGTCGGATGCTATCCTGAAGAAGCTGAAACACGAAAGTTCTACAGCTTCATCCATAAAGGTATATGTACTGTAAACAAAAAAAAAAAAACTACAAATTAAATTATTAAATTACCCATAAACATTGAATTTGGCTCCATCTTTAACCTTAATTGATTACTAATGTTAATAAGTCATTTTTGGTTTATAGGTACAGGTGCCAAAGGCTAAACTGGGAGATAAAATCACAGCTTTACAGCAAATTGTATCACCCTTCGGAAAGGTTTGACTCTATGCTGAGGATAATTTTTTGTTTCAACACTCTTTAACAAATTACATTGAATCTATGATCTTATAAATAGTTAATCTTGTTACTTAAGTAGTAATTTTACTCATCAGTAAATTATTTATTTGAATTTTGCAGACGGATACTGCATCTGTGTTATGGGAAGCAATCGGCTACATAAAGTTTCTGCAAGAGCAAGTGCAGGTAAAGTATTAGTGTATAGTTATGATCAGTCTATATACTTAAATAAATTAATACAAACTATATAGGCCACAGTGCAGGCTGGATTTTGATTATATAATTCCTAAATTTACAGTTATTAAGCAATCCTTACATGAAGACAACAAACAACATCAAGGTAATTAAGCAAGAACAGTTTATGCTATACATACTCTATTATCAAGTCTTTCCATTACCGGAGTTAAGTGATGATTGATCTTTTCATATATACATCTTGTCGAGTAATTATATATGCATTGTAATTTTCAGGACCCATGGGGAGGACTAGATAGAAAAGATAGAGGAGATCATGTAAAGTTGGATCTTAGCAGCCGAGGTCTTTGTTTGATTCCAGTATCATGTACTCCTCAAATGTACAGGGAGAACACTGGACCTGATTACTTGACTCCAGCATATAGAGGATGCCTATATAGATAAATCCTTGCTACCTAGATAACTACTTGCTTTTGTTCGGTGACTATATTCGGACAAGTTTCCCTAGCTTTCTGATTAGCAAATCAATAAATTTCTTATGGGAAAATATTTGACATATATTTTTCTGTCCTAAGCAATTATGTCTCATTTTCCTCTACAGAATATGCATTTCTAGTGTTAAAATATATATGCCTAGCTGACAAATATAAATATATAAAATATATTTTTCAACTTAATGAATCGATTTACTAATGGACATGGAATGGGTAGTAAACCAGGTATTTTTGAGCTATTAATATCGGGGTGCTTTACCAGTCTAAAATCAAACCAGGACCAGGACCTAACAGCGAGAACTATATGTCTAGCTAGTGATAAACATCTACAAATTATATTTTTCAACTTAATGAATCGTTTTATTAATGGACATATTTAATGAATCGTTTTATTAATAGGCATAAATAAAATGGAATAATATTTAGAATGACTCAAATGTGAAAAGCGAACCAAGATGTGAGACAACAAGAAACGAGTTCTTTTTCCACTTTAGTTATCTCATCGCGCACAACATCTTTTTCTTTTATTATGTTTAACTTAAAAAATAGCATTTATATCATCTGGTCCGTATTTTCCTTAATTTATTATTATTATTATTATTATTATTATTATTATTATTATTATTATTATTATTATTATTATTATTATTATGTACTTCCCTTCAAAAAATTCAAAATCTTGATGACGATAATTGCTAAATACTTATTAGCGTCCAGTGAGTAGTGTATGTAGAATAATGCATGTATCTCACAAACATTGTGTTCAAAACAATAATTTTCACCTGGTTGACTAATGTGAGATTCATAAGATGTAGAATGAAATTGAGGTAATGTTTGACATTGTACACAGGCCATAGCCGTCTGATGTAGTTTCCTAATCTGTCTTTTAGCTTGCCTATAAAGTGCACCCCACACACAGATACTTATATTAGACTAGCTAACAGTAATTTAGATCTTTGATTCTTCCAAACTAGCAATTATCACCAAAGGGTTGAATGTCAATATGTCAATGGCTACTCATGTTGGCCATTCTCCGAGTTTTTCTCTCGGTGCAATTTATACATGATGAGTTTACAGACTTCTCTATACAATTCCGTTCTAGAAGCATTCAAGTCAATGTTCTTTTGATGGCTTTGTAGATTATGTGAGGAAGCATAAACATATGCGTACGATAGTGCTCATGTAGGCCAAGGATGGGCACAAAGTACACTTTTAACTGTTAATTTTAGATGTGTCCCTTGTGGCTTCCTAGTTCATAGACGTTGTTGGACATGTCACATGACACATGACACGTCACCTCACAGATCTTCCAGCTGGATTTTATTATACATTTTGTATGCCATGCGAATCATCGACATTAGTAGTGTCATGAGAGAGATTTTTCGTAGTTGTGTAAAGAAAAGCTCAATATGATTGATAAGATTCTGAGAGGAAAATACACAAACACCTTGTGTACAATAAAGAAAAACAAGATTATGTGATAAACTTGCAGAAAGACGATCTTTATACAGCGAAAAAGGATTCGCAAAAAAATGAACAATTCACCAACACAACTGAGAATCAAACTATTTGCTAAATGAATGATTGCTATCGAGAAATGAACAATTTGAAGAAATGTAGAAATGAATTCTGAACGATAAGAAATGAAGAAACGAATCGCATAGATAAATTCACACAGAGATTCACGAAGGTAGAAGATATGTACAAAAGAGATACAGAGATTAGAACTGAGAACAAACGGAAGGAAGAGATGGAAGAAGATCGTCACGTCACCATGTTGAAATGCGGAAGCTTTGATCAGATTGTATGCTCTGATACCATGTTAAACTGTAAATTCTGTATGTATATGTAAGTATAAATGTATGAGGAAGAAGATGATTCTGTGGAATGATAGTGTATTTCATTAAGTTTGGAAATGTACAATGATAGTGTTTAAATACAAAAACCAGAGCAGCAAAAAGTCTGGCGGGAAAAACAGTTACAATCCTAATAAACTATTTGAATGATAAAACAAAATGTATAATAAAATCCAGCTGGAAATGATCTGTCAGGTGACGTGTCATGTGACATGTCCAATAGTCGTCATGTGTGAATTTAAATACCTTGAATACATGATAGGCTGGGAAATACTTATACTGTATTAGGTCTCGCGTAAATATGCTTGAAAAGCTCAAAAACGAATGAAGGCCCAGCCCAATATCAAACGCATGGACACATACAATTAATTTCCTTTAAATTGATCCAACTCGAGGTTCGATTTGCTGTGATAATTTTTCTAATTATATATATCCAGTGCAATATATATAAACCAAACCAAACCAAACATACTCAGTTATCCCGCTTAGAGCGGGGTCTGAGAAGGGTAAGATATATGCCCCTATTTAAAAAAATAGGGAGGCTGTTTCCTTGAAGACCCCCGGCTTAATATAGTACAAGATACATGTGTATATGTGTCATACCTGATGATAACGCTTAGTCCGCCATAGGTCCTCCTTCTCTGATCTGAGCAGATGGTCGGGATGCGGTGAAGCTGCCGGAGTGGGCTTCTGCAAAACAATGCCGGCGGGGGCGGCGGAGGCCTCGTGGCACCTCCGGCGTGAGAATGAGAATGGGATCTCGAAGAAGAAAGGATAAAGCAGAAAGAGTGTATCGGAGTGTATATGGGTGTGAGTGTGTGTAAAAAATTGAACTTTTCCCAACACCTCAATCCTTGGTTTATTTATAGGCCAAGGATTAGGGTTTTGGGGTGTTACTTCGTAATCTGGACCATTTCTTTTGTAGGATGGCAGGACGCGTGGAGCGCGCAGATGACATAAACATGCGCAAGTCGCCGAATGGCGAACATGTGTAGGGATCGTCCGGGTACGTGGAAAACTGCGGAGGGAATGTGCTGATGGTGACGGGTAATCATTACTGTCATCATTCGCGACACGTGGCGGAATATTCGGGCCGCCATGTCAGACCTTTTCAAGAGCTCTGACACCTGCCTGTCCTACGTCAGCTTTAATAAGTTCAAGAGTGGATTCTTCTCCAATAATTATTGTGCTGTCCAGATGCTCTATGTAGTCTGGATGCTCTACAGCATCTCACTATATTGCATAGTCCAGACCTATCATGTTGTCTGGATCTTTTGGACTGCTTACTCATGACCTTTCTTAGGTCTCTGCCATTCTTATGTCTTTCGGGATTCAGTATTCTTTAGCCTATCATTTGCCCCCCACTCCTTTATTGGGTTTTTCCGGATAGAGGAGTATCTACTTGTGCAGTATCCTGAGTGATTTAGAATTTTTTTTTGATTTTTAGCCCCCAGAATTGGCTTCGGACGCAGCCGGACACCAATTTTAGGATTCACGATTTTTCTGCTTCCTAAGTCCAGGATCTTTTCGCAAACAAGACGATCCTGAGTAACTTAGAAAAATTTGTTTGATATTCTGCCCCCCAGAATTGGCTTCGAAGGCAGCTAGATGCCAATTTATAGGTTATGGTCTTTCCGCTTCTGAAGTCCAGGGTCTGTTTGCAGACGAGACGTTCCTGGGTGACTTAGAAGAATTTTTTGAGAAATTTTTTGATTTTCTGCCCCCCAGAATTGGCTTCGAACTTAGTCAGATGCCAATTTTAGAGGTTATGGTCTTTCCGCTTCATAAGTTCAGGGCCTGTTCGCAGACAAGATGATCCTGGGTCACTTAGAAGAATTTGTTTGAGTTTTTTGCCCACCATAATTGGCTTCGGACGTAGCGGGATTCCAATTTTAGAGGTTATGGTCTTTCCGCTTCTGAAGTCCAGAGCCTGTTCATAGACGAGACGATCATGAATGACTTAGAAAAAAAAATTTGATTGTCTGCCCCAAGAATTGGCTTCGGACGGAGCCGGATGCCAATTTTAGGAGTAACGGTTTTTCCACTTTTGTGCTTTGCAGGTCTGTTGCATCTGGCGCTTTGCGGGGTTTTTTACATCTGGTGCGATATTTTTTATGTACTCCGAATAATTTTTGGTTTGTGCTTCTGAGCTCCGTGGGGTCTTTCACGTCTGGAGCAATATTTTTTCTGCATTCCAAGTAATCTTTGATCTTTGCTTTTGAGCTCCGCGGGGTCTTTTTGGTCTGGAGTAATATTTTTTCTGTGCTCCGAATAATTTTTGGTTTGTGCTTCTGAGCTCCGCGGGGTCTTTCACGTCTAGAGCAATATTTTTTGTGTGCTCCAATTATTTTTGATTTTTGCTTCTGAGCTCTACGGGGTCTTTTACGCGTGGTGCAATATTTTTCTGTCCTCCACATAATTTTGGAAGGATCCGTAAAAAATATTCCCGAAGATTAATTGGGTGTCAATGATATTTTTGCCGCAATTTGAAGTTCCCGCTCAAGCATTTTATTTCCTCTTTCTACTTCTTTTTCCTTATGCAGAAGAAAGCCAGCTGCTGTAATTCCTTCTTTTACCAACCAATGAGATTTCGAAACGTATGTACTAGTTAAAGATTTTACCACAAAAATCTTATCAACTTTACCTACTCTCTTTAACCCTTGTACTTTATTATTTCTCTTTTGTCTTTAAAAGCTAGCTGCTCATACTTTCTTCCTCCTCCTTAGGGAAAATTTCACTACCATATGGCTGCTCTCCCTTTCTCTTCTAGGTAACTTTTTTCTTCCTTCTTTTTCTTCTGTTTTTCTATAGTTTTTCTGAGTGTCACGTGGGTAGCGTTTTTGCACATCGATACTTTCCACGCATGGTGTTCTCAGCCAAGTGTGCGAGATCTTACTGAGCTGGTCTTTACGGTCCTATATCCTCGTGTAATACTTATTTCCCTGCAAGGTGATAAGTCGAGTGTAGCCCAGGCTTAGTGTAAAACCAAATGTAGAAGAGTGGGTTATGCATTTAGTAATTCTTTTAGTCTAGCCGGACGTAAAAGATGCAGGTACACACTAGACCCAGACGTCGAGCTTTTGCATGCGCTTTTATTTCCACTTTTACTGAAATGTTAACCATGTAAGTTTCCAAATTCCACGCTTAAAAACCCATACTGTGTAAACTCCAAATCTGAAGGCAGTAGGTCCTCAAGATCAATGTAGGTTCTTGAATATCTTGTAGGTGTATGTATAGATAAAGCTTTTTTATTTTTCATCAACTTGCAACTTCCTGCCCTCGCTCTTGATTTTATCCGAACTGTCAAGACATATCAAACGCGTATGTATGCATACATATCAGACATGTCCTCATTCTTTCTTTGTATGATCTTTTATATTCCTTCATCCGAACCTACCAGACCCATCTGCTGGCTTGCGATTCACATATTTTACTTTAATTTATTTTTCTTTTAATATCTGTATTTCAATTTATCTTTTTTTAAATTTTATGTTTTTAATTCTATATTTAGATATTAAAATTATTATTTAATTTTTCATTTTTAAAAAAATATTATAACTTATAAATTAGAAGTTACCAAAAACATTACAAACTTATAAGTAAAATTATCCAAACACCCAAATATCTCATAAGTAATAATTTTACTTCTCACTTATATGAGACTTTTCAGCTTTAAGTTATAAGTTAGTTTTTTTAGGAATGAGGTGTGATTGGTTGTTAAATAATTCATATTTCTGATAGATATTTAAAGATCCGAACAATATAGATTGGTGACAACCTAAGATTTGATATATAATATTGGAAAGCATGATATATAATCAACCGTGTCAGAAACTAATTCAAATCATAAACATGATAACAAAGGGATATTAAACACCAATGTCATTCCTGATTAAAGGCCATATGAGGAAAACTATATCATACCTTCGAATGTATAGACAATGATACAATAGATATATTAGTTATCATGCAGTTAAGTTATGAATGATAATATTGACAACCCAACACTGTAAAAAATAGTATTTATCTATAGGCACACTTTACAACGTGGACAAATCGGTACAAAGAATTGTTGTCAGTAATTCAGTTTAGTCGCAGAATTGTTGGAGATGGCTACTGAATATTTATACGGGAAGTAATTATGGAGAACTGGGAGTGAGGATGATGAAAACTTAATTTTTTTTTCTATTATTTTTTGAGTTTACTTCAATTGCATTTGATATTGGTTAAAAGGTAGAATTTAAATTAAAATAGGAGCACATGATATATTTAATTTAATTGGTCTAAAATTTAGTAGGACTTTGATTTATGTAAAAATGTTATACAATTTTGTTATTGATGTAAAAATGTTATACAATTTGAACTTTTTAGATTTTGGGTTGACTAAAATTATAAAATTTTAAAATTAGTTATAATTATATAAACATGTTACTAAAATTAATTTGTAATGTATAGTAAAATAATTACGATTTTCTTTATATTAAAAAAGTTTTTTAAAATAATAATAAATATGAAAATTAATTTTAAAATACATAATTGTATATTATATAATGTATTTTAAATTAAAATAGTGACTTTTTAGTAAATATCCTTTGATTTTAAAATATGTATTATATGAATATTTTAAATAAAATCATTATTGCATATAAATTAGAATTGTTGACTAACCGTGGTTAATAAAGTTAGATGAAAATATTAAATAAAAACACTCTTAATACAATATTGATTGGTCTAAAATTTAATGTGTTTATCTTGCGGGGGCTTGAGGTTTGAAGTTGTACGTGTCTTTTTGTTAGTGCACAAGATGTTTTCTACTCGGTATATTAAGATTTGAATTTGGAGTACATTAAGATTGTAGTTTGAAATTTTTTATTTAGTATGTACGGTGGTCAGCCTTAATTGCTTTGGTTTTAAAAAAAATTAGGGAAGTTTTAATTTTTTTAAATTCCTTCTGAATTTTGCCTGGTTCTAAACTATTTTGATTGGTTAACTGCATACCTAAGTAGATTCAAGTATTATATAAATGAGGGAAGTTTTAATTTTGTTATGATTGGCCAGAATTTAATTCATAAATTCTGATTGGTACTAAAATAAATCCTGATTTTTGATTGGTTTGCACTTGTCTTTTATCATTAGTTTTGAGATAACTTTAGTTGTTTAATAATTTTAAATTATCTGAAAATTAAAGATAATTCCGTGAGTTTCGCGTGGGCTCTAAATTCGTTAAAATGTAATTTTTAGAACTCAAGATCGAGATAAAATAAAATCAAACGTAACTCGATAAATTTTTTAACTAAAATAATAAATAATTTTTTGAATATAAAAATATGAACTATATGAATATGTTAAATTAAACAACCAATATATTTAAGTTAGAATTATTAACTAACAATGGTTAGTATAATTAAATGAGAATGGTAAATAAGATTTTTTTTTATATAATGTGACTGGTTTAAAATTTAAGAGTTCTCTTTTATTGGTCTCAAATAATTCAATATTTTCATATTTGTTGATAAAATAAAATTAAATGTATCTCGATAATTTTTTTAATTAAATTAATAATTAATTTTTGGCATATAATAATACGTTCTATATGAATATGCAATTTTTTTTTACATATGTAAAAAAAATATATGTAAAATTAAATAACCTCACCTAACCAATCGTCTAGGTAGTTTAATCTGATATTCTTTTTTTTTTCTATAAAAATATGTAATAATATATAAATAAGTTAAATTAAATAACTATTATATTTAAATTAGAATTATTAACTAATTATGGTTAGTGTAAATGATAAATAAGGAAATTTTTAATATAATATGATTAGTCTAAAATTTAGGAGTTCTCTTTTATTAGTCTAAAATTATTTTAATTTTTTTGATTGGTTAACTGCATTCCTAATTCAGATATTATAAGTACGGAATAATATGTATGGAAATATGAGATTTGTAATATGATATTATAAGGAAGGAAGAATATGTATGGAAATAGGAGATTTATAATCTGATTGGTTTATTTTTTAGAAATGATGTTAAAATTGAATGGAAAAATACTTGATTGGTTAACTCAATGGTGTGGTTAACTAAGTATTATAAAGAAGAATAAGGGAAGTTTTAATCTTGTTATGATTGGTCAGAATTTAATTC
>PHNY01120024.1:28743-45506 GCA_003724115.2 Anethum foeniculum | reverse complement strand
TATTATTATTATTATTATTATTATTTTCTAATTTATTAAATAGACTTGCCCGTGATATTTTTGGAAAGGTGAGATATTTTAGTTAACGGTTATATTTTTGAAAAAGAGAGATATTTTAGTTCCCGTGATATGAGAAATGTAAATGATTAGTTATTAATAATAATAATAATAATAATAATAATTATTATTATTATTATTATTCTACTTTATTAAATATACTTGCCCGAGATATTTTTAAAAAATAGATACATTTTAGTTGCCCTTGAAAAATGAGATGTTTTGATTGCCCGTGATATATTTGAAAAATGAAATATTTCATTTTCTATGATATTTTTGGAAAAGGAAATGCTTAGATGAAAAAAATAGAAAAGGTAACATGTTTTGGAAAATAGAGATATTTTAGTTGTCCGTGATATGAAAAATGTAACTGATTAGTTAATAATAATAATAATAATAATAATAATAATAATAATAATTATTATTATTATTATTATTATTCTATTTTATTAAATTTACTTGTTCGAGATATTTTTAAAAAATAGAGATATTTTAGTTGACCTTGAAAAATGAGATGTTTTGATTGCCCGTGATATATTTGAAAAACGAAATATTTCATTTGTCCGTGATATTTTTGGAAAAAGGAAATGTTTAGATGGAAAAAATAGAAAAGGTAACATGTTTTTGTTGAAAAAGGTAATTAATATCTGAAAAGGTATCTGATTAACGTGTTTTAATTGTTTTGGTTAAGAAAAATAGATGTAACATTTTTTATTGAAAGAGGTAAGTGCATGTGATATTTTTATATAGTGTATAATTTTTTTTTTATGAATATTACCTTTTTAAAAATATATAAATAAGGGTAATCAGGTAAAATCACTTTGTACCAAAAAACAGGTACCAAAACTTTTAATGTTTCGTCTATTATAATATAGTATAGATAAGCACAATAATAAATTAAATAATATTTTATTATTAACCATTTTTTATTCTGATTAATTCTTCCAATTATTAATCAATTTTCAATTAATATTAAATTCAATCAAGTTTCAATTCTCAATTTTTACTCGAAACAAATAAAAATTAAATTGTTTCTATTTAAAAATAAAAAACACGGATTAAAGAAGAGAGAGCAAAGTCAATGTCTTCTATCCCATGTGTACATTGTGTTAAGGCATCTTCAACAACCTCGATATTTGAGGAAATTATTGCTCCAACGCTCCCCTCTTAATTCTAAGAATCTCATTTCTATCTTCAATTTTAAGAGCCAAACTTTATTTTAACTATTATTTTATTATATATTTTTAAATACATTATTTTTCTTTTTCCACTTTATATTGTAAAAATTAAAATAATAAAATATTAATTTAGGAATAAGTATAAAGTGTATTGTTAGAGATAAAACATGCTAAGAGCAGCCAATAATTTAAATAAAGTTTTTTTGGAGATGCTTTAGTGTATACTCCGTGCTCGGTGTTAAAAAACTTCCAGTCCTGAGAGAACTCAATGTTTAAAATGCTGTTACTCAATACTTAGACAAGTGGGTTAATTTTTTTGAAGCTGCAGCTCTCATTTCTCTTCCGTTCATACTGTCTTTTCAGGTACAATAATAGTTTTTATTAGTGTTCTCTGTTCAGTTATGCTTGTAGCCTGTTGGGTGATTCTGCCTGTGATTTTAATCTGGGTCATCTCATTTTCTTGTTTTTCTTTTCATGATTTACTTAGAACTATGATCTGAGCCTAGTAGTGTCATATGTAAATATTTCCCTGAAGTTGTGTTTGTCAAGTAATGAAGAACACTCATCTGTGTAGTTACTACTAGTTTAATCTTTGACAGTGATGTTGCACCAAACTCAATTTAGATTTGTTTGTTTAAGTCTTGATTTGTGTACTCGAGATTTCTTTTTGATTTTACATCAACAATAACTTAGAAGCTTCTATCACATTATCAATTATGAATTCACAAGCCTGGTCTTACCTCTGGTACTGTTTCTCAATGACCAAATTTGATTGCAGTCAGTGCGTATTCCAAAGAGTTGTTTTTAATTTACTAGTATTTATTTCTTTGGTTCGTTACTTACATAGGCCAGCCTAGAGTGTCCTCAGATTGTCTCCATTAGTGGGAACCATCTTACAAAGTTTTGATGTATACCGAGTAATTACAGTATATTTGTGTACTGATACTGTGTTAATTGATAAATCATTTGAAAACTTGATGAAGTTAATGAGTGGGGAACAAGAGTTTTCCAAACGGGATAGTGTTTTGCTTTACTTAGGCATGAAAGAAGGGTCTCTTTGTGGTAAATTAATCTGGAATATTTCTAGCCACCAAAATTTTTGCTCATTTGCACCTGCAATCATATAATATGCAGTATTTCTACTCAATTACTTCAGTCATCATGAAAAGTATCTATATTCATGGTAACAAGGACTTATCTTTGTGCTTTCTTTTTCAGGACCCTGGATGAAACTTCAGTGTCTATTATATTTTCAAACTTTGGGTCATCTATTGGTACCTTAAATATTTCCTAACTTATCAAAATAGAATATGACAGTTAATGTTCAAGTTCAAAGGCTATGTCAAGTCCAGATCCAGAAATTGCTTCTGGTTGTGGGCATTATAGTAACTGTACTAATTGTATTCCAGTTAATTAATTCCCCTTACGAGAAGAAGATTTTAGTTGTGTCACAAGAAAGTAAAATTCCACGCAGTTTAGAATTAAGTAGCTCACCCACCGTTAATGAGGTGGTCAGCACTAGGATTGTCTCAAATTTGGACGAGGACACCGTGTATAAGAGTGAGGCAATAGGTGAGGACAAAGATTATGACTTCGACACAGATGAAAATGAATCGATGCATCACTTGACACCTGAGAGGGGTCTGATCCGTGACATGAGCTCAACAATTAGGCGTGCCAGAAGTTCTGACAAGAGTTCTACTTTTGAAAATGAGAAAAAATTGAATTCTGTTGTTATAGAGCAGATTAAAAAATCAGATTTAACTTTCCCGCAAGACGATGACCGCAAACCAAGCACACTTTTAGCCGAATTGGAACTCAGCAATCATAGTCTCGGGACTATACATAAGAGCTTGAAGCATACTGCGTCAGTTACTCTGAGAAATAAAGCGATGGTAGCTAGTAATACTTCAGCGAGGAAGTATTGGAACAAGGCAATATCAATAACAGATATGACTGCATCTTGGCTGCAGATTTCTGGTGCTACTATTAGTTCAAAGGTAAGGACTTCAATCAATTTTCAGTTTTAGTTTAAAAATGATTTTCTGAATGATTCTGAAATTATTGTTCCACTTTGCATGTAGAGGGTGCATTGGTCATCTTCACGGGATCGAGAACTTCAGAATGCAAGGTTACAGATTAAAAATGTTCCAGAAAAGAAAAGAAACCTTCTGGACCTTCATGCTTCTGTTTTCCAGAATTTTTCCATGTTCAAAAGGTAGAACTTTTTCACCTTCTTTTTGTGATCGGTTTTACAATGTAGCGTGCTGTTATTTCTCTCAACTTTCTGAAGGAGCACCATAATATTTTTCAACCGTAATTACCCTTAGGAAAGACTGAATGCCTATAATTTAACTTCTTATGCAGATAAACGAGTAAATGTTTTACTCAAGATCTCGCTGATATTCTGTAGTTAAACATTCACAAACATATTATATGTATAGATTTTAGATGTCAGTCAGAAGAAATGCATGGGAGGCTTAAGCATCTGCTTAGTTACTGGCATCTTTTTTACTATAGGGGACCTTTCGTTCTTTTTGTCCATTCAAGTCAAACTGAATAGCCACACAGAAAACACATATTTGAATTTTACTTTAAAGTTGAAGCGGGCTTATAATTTCTTTGTATCTGTGTATGCCACACTTGCAGTTATTATGTAACTAATATATATATATATATATATATATATATTCAAAGTTTAGAATACAGACACTCCTTTAATGTACATTTATTAAACTTTCAGTCCATGTCATCACACATTGTAATTATAGAGTACCTCTATAAAAGCAGACTGTGTTGGAAAAACGTAGAGTATATATTATCTCACATCAGTGTGATTCTAAATCTTCCATTTGATTATAATAACAGGAGCTACTACTTGATGGAACGAACATTAAAGGTTTACGTATATAATGAAGGAGAGAAACCAGTATTTCATAATCCAAAAATGAGGGGGATATATGCTTCTGAAGGATGGTTCATGAGTCTAATGAAAAAAAACAAACAATTTGTTGTGAGGGATCCCAGAAAAGCTCACCTGTTTTATCTACCTTTCAGTTCAAAAATGCTTAGGATATCTCTTCTTGAGCAGAATTATAGCAGTCAAACAGGGAATATATTTTTGAAGAACTATATCAACTTAATTGCAAAAAAGTATCGTTTCTGGAACAGAACAAGTGGAGCAGATCATTTTTTAGTCGCTTGTCATGATTGGGTATGTTTCTCACGCCTTTGATGTGTCTATGAATGGAGTCTCAGACTTTGTGAATATTGTAAATCCTCTATGTTCTTCCTTGTCAATGCAGAAAATATTGCTTAGGTGCATAATTTTTAACGTCTTATTGACTCTGGTGAAGTCCTTGCATATATATGTTATTTTATGAATCTTTTGGCCAATAAAAACCACTTCTCAATATATCTCATATTTATAGGCATAGAATTCCGTGTGACAATACTGTTTCCTGATTCTAAAGATCCTAAACGCACTTCTTTTTTTCTCTACTGAAAGGAAAGAAAAGGATCCATGAGGCATCTAGTGCGGTGACCTTAGTCATATAGCAAGGTTAAATTGCAGGAATTATAACTCTCTTAGTTCCACGAAAGGAATCCTATTTAAGGTTTTTTGAAAGTCAAATACTTGTGCCTATAAAATTGTAATAATGATGTAGAATTCTGACAAATGACTATGCTTTAGAAACATCATTAGAGATTGGACTTGCTGATGTGGTAAGCATTGTTCTTTATGCTTCTTTAATATTCTTCTGAATATATAATTCATGAAATTTGCAGGCCCCCAAGTTGACAAGAAATCATATGGGAAATTGTATTAGAGCTCTTTGCAATTCTAATCTAGGCAGTGGCTTCAGAATTGGAAAGGATGTTTCTTTACCAGTCACTTTTATTCGTACAACACAAGATCCTCAAAAAGATCTTGGAGGTAATCCTCCTTTAGAAAGACCTATTTTAGCCTTCTTTGCTGGTAGCATGCATGGTTACCTCCGTCCAGTCCTTCTACAGTATTGGAACGATCGAGAACCTGACATGATAATTTCGGGACCTATGAATCGTAGTATTGAAGGTAAAGCAAGATACAGAGAACTCATGAAGAACAGCAAATATTGCATATGCGCGAGGGGATACGAAGTCCACACTCCACGTCTAATTGAATCCATATTCTATGAGTGTGTACCAGTTATCATATCAGATAATTATGTTCCCCCATTCTTGGAAGTATTGAAGTGGGAAACCTTCTCCGTTTTTGTTTTGGAGAAAGATATTCCAAATTTGAGGAACATACTTCTCTCTATTTCCGAGGAGAAGTATTTGGCAATGCAGCACAGAGTAAAGATGGTACAACAACATTTCCTATGGCACAAACAACCAGTGAAGTATGACTTGTTTCATATGATCCTTCACTCAGTATGGTACAACAGAATATTTCTACTCAAACCAACATGAGAGCCTGCAGGAATTTCAAACATCTGATTACGATCCTAGTAAAAAAAGATGCAGACCTCATGAAGCGTGCAACTTCTATATGTACTGAATGATAGTTCAGCTTAGTTCTACCGGAGAACTGACTGAAGGAATTGGACTAACGATGATGTGTCAAGATGATATTCAGATTACTTGGACGTTACGGAATTCTTACAAGATCTTGGTTCTCAAAGACTAGCCTTTTCTCTGGCACTAAACTTGTGCATATCAGTTTCTTTTATGCAATTGCATTATAAGATGGATATGTGCATCCAGATGAAGACTTTTCTCCTGTTTCATTCGTCGCCTTTATACAGCTTGTCGATGTGGCAGGTTCTAGTCAATGACTATACGCAGAGTGATCAGCAACAGATGAATATTGTTATCTTTTGGTGTAATTAATAGAAAGTTTGTGTTGTAGGAAAACATTGTTCTTTTGTGTCAAAAAAATATGTTAGTCTGTAGGGGGATTCAACTTTCATAACCTATGCAGGCATTTCCATTAAGTCAACTTATTGACTTATAAGCCGTAAGTACTTATCGACGAGTGTTTGTCAGCACAACTTATAAGTCGAACTTACAACTTATAAGCTGATAAGTTGAATGTTAGTACTTATTTTGATTTTTCGCTTTTTTATTAATTTTAGTTTTTAAATATATGTTTTAAAATGTTAATCTAACTTATAATTCACGAATTAAGATAATCACATTTAAATATTATTTATTTTACTTCATTTAAGTAAAAAAAATTCTGAAATATACCAAACACTTATATAACTTATAAGCATTTATCTACTTACCACTTATAAATCACTTATCAATTTTAAATTATAAGTTACTTATTTTAAGATTTCGGGCACTTAGTACTACAAGCCATCTAAACAGTACCCAGACCTTTCTATTAAACCAATAATAGCAATGCTACAAAAAAGTCGAGTCACTTGGATTACTTGCATTATAATTGTACAAGGTGGGCCAAGCCTCAGAATAATTTAACACTTTTTGTATTTTTTTTTTTAAAAAACAATTTAAGATTCAACAACTAAAGAAAACCCTTGAATTTTTTTTATTTTTTTTTAATTTTACTAATTAAGCCAAGCAAAATCACAGGTCCACTTTACACGCTCTGATCTCACGTGCATTTATGAGAGTCATGGTATTTCTTTGTTATCATTTCTATTACCAACTTGATTGTAAGTATATACAAAGCTAAACCCCTCAAATCTGCAGGCTTTTAGGGTTTGCTACACTCATCCAACTTGCTTCAGCTTCTACTGTGGTATGTTTTGCTCTACAACATATGTATATATACTTGTCTAGCTACCTTTTATGTCAAGTTAAGTGTGTAAATATATGAATTTGTTGGTATTTTAGAATGTTTAATTTAGCTCAAGATTCAAACTTTTGCATTCTTGATCCTTTGTTGCTCAACACTAATAAATTATAGGATACCCTACTTAGCAAGAAGTTGATTTTGATTAGTCAATTTGTTCCAAGAACCTTGAAATTTTAGCTCTAAATTGTTGTCTTTTTGCCATTTTAAGTGTGAATTAAATCTCTTGCTCCTTTATCATATATAGTACCTTAAAATTTTGAACTTTGTTGAATTCCAAAGACGGGATGCATTTCAATGTTTGGAATCAGGTTGTTGATATTGTTAAGAAACTAGTTACTCTAAAACCTCAAGGTGTTAGAGAATGATCCTTTCCAGGATCTTATATTAGTATTCTAACACTCCCCCTCACTCGAGAGCCCATTTTTGGGTCGAAGAGTGGATCACGGGCGCCCATCTTTGGGGCATAACTTTGCCTTTCGTGTCCACGATAAATTGTGAGAATGTTGGGGGTGGCAAGGAGTCGAACCTGAGTCCTCCTGCCATGAGCTCTGATACAATGTTAAGGAACCAGTTACTCTAAAACCTCAAAGTGTTAGAGAATGGCCCTTTCCAGGATCTTATATTAGTATTCTAACAGATATAGCCTAATGATCATCCATTTTTAATTTTTCGTGCTTCATCCCTCTTAAAATTATCTTTATGGTTTGTGTTCGTCGTTAATGATTTAAGTTTTGCTTCTTACTTTTGCAGGATAATGAAAGAGATGTTCTTGTTAGTCGCAGCGGCAGTGAACTGAGTATATATTTAATATGGAGTTCTTGTCTCAAATCCAAGCTGTAATTCTCACTGGGAGAAGGAGATGGATTTTTGTGGTGGTTTTAGTAGCTGTAACTTATTTATTTTGTCAATCCCTCATGCTTCCATATGGAAATGCTTTGCTCTCTCTGTTGCAAGATGGTATGGTTCCAGTGCAGGGGAGAGACATGCTTCCATCAACACAAGCGCATCTGGGACTGATGATGAGTAATGTGTCTTCCATCGTGAATGGCTTAGAATCTGAAGGTACTATTTTAAGGATGGATGGAGGTGATGATAATGAACCAAGAGAGAAGGACAAGACTGGGGAAGGCAACATTATTTCAGATATCAAAGAGTTGGTTAATGATACCAATAATATTGTTGATACCATGGTTGACGACAACTTTCCCTTGGAGACTGATATGGATATGGAAGGAAATGAAGTGGACCTTGAAGATGATGTATTCGCATCGGAAACGGCGACAAAAAGTAGGGCCAGCCTTTCATTAAAACAGATTGCGGAACCAATTACTTCAATTCTTGAAAACGGTGTTCGAAATTTGAATAAAACTCTTGTGTCAGATATGCTTGTGACGACTGGTAGTGCTCTTCCATCTCCTCTAGTTCAATTAACACAAGTAAATTCCTTGATCAACTTGACATTTCCCAGTAATTCTACAACAAGTGTAAGCATCTTGAACCATTCTACCCAAAATATTTCCTTGTTTGAAGGACAACTGGAACAATTTCCGAATGATGGAGACCTTATACTTCTTTCAAGTAATAAGTTGCTCAATGGTTCGGCAAAAATGAGTATTCCTGTTAAGAAGAAAATGAAGTGTTTGACGCCACCAAAGTCAATAACCTCAGTATTTGAGATGAATCGTTTGTTACTCAGGCATCGTCGTTCTTCACGCGCAATGGTATAAAACTTTGGTTGAAAATTGTAATCATTCTATTTCTGGATTCAGATATAAGATTTGATTTACTTCTTTGGATTTTCTGTAGAGGCCAAGATGGTCCTCAGCACGTGACCAGGAAATTGTAGCTGCAAAATTACAAATTGAAAATGCTCCAATTGTAAGAAACAGCGCAGAACTGTTTTCTCCTCTCTTTCGTAATGTTTCTACGTTTAAAAGGTTAGTGTTCTGTTTTACAGGAGAATTGAGTTCATAAAATAATGCTCAATTTTGTATTTATCTTGCAGACTTGTACAGTTTCAGTTTTATGTTAGACTCAATGTTTACCCCTAATTAGACCTCTCGTAATAGTAGTACATTGCTTACATAGATAATCATGTCATAAAATGGATATGATAGTTATTATGTACTCTTTCAAATGGAGGATAACAATGCCATTTTCACTTGAAAAGGTAATTTCAACAAATGGACAATTTCAGTCATTTTGGAATATGTTCCTAGCAATTCTTTTGTTATCTTCAGTTCTGCGTAATTGCTTGATTCTATGTTTGAATACTATATCACCTTCAGAAGAATAAAACCCCAAGTTGCTAAAGTATACAACTGATAGTAAGAACTAAGAAGTGAGAGCGCTTTCATGAAAAGTTTTTCGACTTGATATATTATTTTGTTGGCAGGAGCTATGAAATCATGGAACATGTACTGAAAGTTTATGTATACAAGGATGGGGAAAAGCCTATCTTCCATCAACCTGTTCTCAAGGGCTTGTATGCTTCTGAGGGATGGTTTATGAAACTGATGGAGGGAAATAGACAATATTCTGTGAAGGATCCCCGGAAAGCACACTTGTTCTATATGCCCTTCAGTTCTCGGATTCTAGGGAGCACATTATATGTACCGAACTCTCACAACCGAACACGTCTACGTGGATATTTGAAGAATTACTCTGAGAAGCTTGCAGAAAAATATCCCTTTTGGAACAGGACTGGCGGGGCAGATCACTTCCTTGCTGCTTGCCATGATTGGGTATGCTTCCTATCTGTCTTGATTTCATGAATCTTCCCAGGTTCCTTAATTCTGCTGAATTACTTGTTGTGGTATCTAGACATACAGATAAGTTTTGTAATTAAACTACATCTTACTTGTCAATTGCTTCGATCAGAAGCATTTATGGGACCTGCATAAATTTAGAGATATAATATACACCATAATGACAAGGGCCCCCAGATAAAGCTAAATGAGAAATGTTAATTAAGTTGCTAAAAGAGAAATTTTTTTAAGTTGCATAGTCAGTCAAGTTAAGACTTCTCAATCTCTTTATATTTGCTTAGTCTCGTGAAGTTTCAAGTGCGCGCAAAGGGAGGTTCATTGAATCAAAACTTCTCAAGTGCTACTATCGCTGGCTCTAAACTGAAATTAGTCTCTGCATCTTTTGTCACCAGCAACATAACTCTTTTCTCGCCGGTATACCTTTGATAGGCATACTCGCTATGAGATTTTATTCCCCAAATTTGATGTATGCCGGCTAATTGAGAAAAAACATCATCCACAGCTGGTACATAAGGCTTCCAATCAAAATCCAGTTACTTTACTGAGCCTTAATTTGCTATAAATTTTACTCCCCTATTTCTTTTGTAATTGTAAGTGAATCCTGCTGATTGATGATTCTCTTCTATCAGTCACTTGAGCAGTTTTTTGTCCAAATAAAATGGGTGCCACAACTAATAAATAATGACATGCTTCTTTGTATAGTAAAGAGATATCAATTGAAATGAATAATGTACTTTTTTTTCAATGCCTTCTCTGCTCATCCATTAGCTTGATGTTTCCGCACTACACTGGAAACTCTGCTATAATGTATATTAATATACCTTGTATTCTTACAGGCTCCATATGAGACAAGGCATCATATGGAACACTGCATCAAAGCCCTCTGCAATACTGATGTGACGGAAGGCTTCAAAATCGGAAGAGATGTTTCCCTGCCAGAAACATATGTCCGATCTGCAAGAAATCCTCAAAGAGACCTTGGAGGAAAGCCACCTTCTCAAAGGCATATACTTGCCTTCTATGCTGGTAACATGCATGGGTATTTGCGTCCGGTATTGCTCAAGCACTGGAAGGACAAAGATCCCGAGATGAAGATATTTGGTCCAATGCCTCCTGGTGTTGCCAGTAAAATGAATTACATCCAGCATATGAAGAGTAGCAAGTACTGTCTATGTCCTAAAGGGTATGAGGTCAACAGCCCTAGGGTTGTTGAAGCATTCTTTTACGAGTGCGTACCTGTCATTATATCTGACAATTTTGTGCCGCCATTTTTTGAGGTTTTAAATTGGGATGCATTTGCAATAATTCTACCAGAGAAAGACATTCCGAACTTGAAAAATATACTTTTATCCATCTCTCAAGAGAAGTACCTAGAAATGCAGCTTGCAGTTCGGAAGGTGCAAAGGCATTTTCTTTGGCATGCTAAACCGGAAAAGTATGATCTCTTCCACATGACTCTACATTCCATCTGGCACAACAGAGTGTTTCAGTTCAAACAGAGATGATAACCGGAGATACTTTTTTAAGCATCTAGTAAACAAATAAAACAGTGATGTGTCCAAGAGCCCACGAGGCTTAGTTATGTTCCGAGATATTATGATGCTATTGAAATGCTTATGCTGGGGCACTACATTTCTTCTCTAGTGACTGCTTCAACAAACAAAAAAAACCTGTCCCCGCCATCTTCAGTGAAAGAACAAACACTCGGAAATTGCTGCAAGACTGGACCTACAGCTGACATTTTAATATTGTTCAATTGTAAGTAGTTTGTGTACATATTTTAAGTAACATTTCCTTTCCTTTTTGTTCGAGGACTAATGCCATTTGGCGTGATATATGTTATCTATTCTAGAATATGGAGTTACTTAATCTTGATCATATGACATTGTTCCTTAAGCTTGCCGACATGTCACTCGTCGAATATGACATTAGTCCTCAAACAAAACAACTTAACAGCCATTACATTCGAGAAAAAACTTTGCCACGAAGCCATTTCCGCAGTTTACACAAAAGTTTAGAGGAGAATTTTTCTTCTGCTCTTCTTTAAAACCAATGCAAGTGTGTGCTTTATTGTCAATGTTAAGCTCAATATACCTTTCCAACTTGACGCTTTTGTACCCAGAGAGGCATATATTGAGATGCCTGGATGGGAAATGTTATGGCTGAACACAGCCATCACGTATCAACACTATTCTATCATAACATAATCACTGTCCTCGGCCTCGCTATCATTCTCATTCATAGTAAACTGGAAAAGTTGTAGAGGATAGTTCTCCTGGCTCCTGTGTTCTTCAATTATGTGTGGATCATTTTGGTCTTGTTGTATAATAATATTGTTGTTTTCACCTTCACCTTCAGATACTACCACACTGAGCTGTAATGAGATCGAATAGTAATTCCTCGCTGTCTAGAGGAAATTGTAGCAAATTAGGTTCACTATCAACATCATTTCTGAAAACTATAAATTGAAATCAGTTAACCTATGAGAATAGTCCCTCAGAAGAGTTAGAACAATCTTTAAAGAAAACAGTTTATCTAAATAGCGACAAAAAAACAAATAAGGGTACTTACGCCATAGATATTGTATAACAGCATGTAGAATTAGTTCATATGCACAAAATATGTGCATTTGTGACAATAATAGTCAGAAGTTTTTGTGAACTGGTTTCCCGCAAGTACCGCAGACTTGGTTGATGTCCGGAGTAGACTAGATAAAATTGAGAGGGTGATGGTGACAAATAGGAGCTGTGATAGTAAAGGGTGAAAAAAGCACATTTTTTGTTGATCCAAAATTCACAGATGGTGCATAGGAAGAGTCTTTGGGTCTCAATCCCTAAACGAGGCTTCCCTCTATCAATGTTAGCGTGTACTCCAGGAGACCTTCACACACATTATATTGACAATCATCACATGAATAAGCAGACTTTACATCTCGTTCACAAACGCGAAAAATATCATAGTCTACAGTCAAAGAATGGTATGAGAGCAAGGGGATGTTTCTTGTGGTTATGGTAACAAATGTAATTCTGCTGTCTGCACAACTCTTGTGTAGGTAGAAACTTTAACAATCAAAATTTTGAGGACTAATGCAAGTACATGTAGGAGACCGTATGCTGGTTTGTTACAGACAATGCATGTAGGAGACAGTTTAGCCCTCTAATAATCGGTACGTGATTTGGACTAACAAAATTTTGCAGGAAAAAAACAGGTATCTCTGCACCCTGGCAAGTACAAAGAACTCAAGGAAAAAAGGTATTTTCTGTAGGTGTTGCATGTACATCTCTTTATCGCTGAGAATTTGTATTACGATATTACTCTTGAGGGCCGATATATCTGTCACAACGTATTTCAAGGCAAAAGCATTTAGCTCTTTATAACTTTTAACTTGTTGATTCTTTGTTATGCTCCTGATGTTTGAGCCGAGGGGAAGCAATGCTCCTGAAATCTTTTAACAATCCTGTCAATGTCACATTTCTTACCGAGCTAAAATCCTCTCGAAAAACCCAAACACAATTAACACAATGTGTTTTGTGCTTAAATCATCACTGTTAGAAACGACCTCCATTGATGGCACTTGATTGCTTTCCATCTCCGTGCTGGGTAACTTCCAACAGACCCTGGAAGCCTACCCCTCCTAACTCCTCGTCTCATGAACTAGAAGATGACAAAACTATAAATTCTTCCCTCTTCTTTTAACATTTCCCTCATCTGGGTAATTTCGAATATTTTTTTTTTTGACCATGCACATATTTAGAATATGAAAACAATTTTTTCATATGAGGACCCGGTCAAAATTGTTTGATTTTTGCTCATTAAGAATATGTATCAACAGTTACAACTCAGGTGAAAATCAGCATCAGAGTAAAATGCAAAAACTTGGATTAATCATTTTGCCATAGAAGGAAACTGATGAACTATTCCTTCTGCCTCTTGCATGCAACCCTATATCTGTTACATGCAAACTACCTCTCTCTGATAATTAATATGAAGTTTGTATTCAATGCCAAGGATTTTTCTTCCTTGTTCTGCTTCTTTTCAAGTTTGTTGATGAGCTAGATTTCTGCCAGTCAAAAAGAGCAAAAAAAAGAAGGGATATGTTAGAGGACTGAATTTTATAAAGTAAAATATACCCAGCAATAACGAAAGCATTTTCTTGACTCGTGCAAATTGTACCGATTTAGATTTCTTTGTCTTGGACCGAATCCTGTTCCTTGGAGGTTTTAGTTTGTATATCCGGACCATCCAGTGATGAGTTGTAAATACCTATATTAATTGGAAGCCACAAAGATGCAGAAAAACTGTATTTAGAAAAAAAAATTATATAGGAACAAAAAAATTGTACTTATCCCCAAGTAAATACGATTAAAAAAATGTAGGTAAGCTAACGAACAGAGCTGTTTATTAAGTGCTTGTTATAAGCTCACTTAGTTCTCAGCTGAGTTCATTTACTATTGCAGTAAGCTTAGTAAAAACTCCTGTTAAAACCTGGAATGAATACACTTGAACTTGCGTTATTCTAGTTTCACAGGAAGTCAGCAACATACCTACTTACTATGAACTTAGACAAGCCACAAACTAAAGCATTACTGTGTACCAAGAAATTGATCCAACCAATTTGGCAACTGAAAAATTATCATAAACTAATAAACTTCATAAAGTCTGTCTTACCTCCTCGAAATGGGTAAGTTTGAAATACTTCTTTCCAATTTCAGTCCGCCTTACTCTGTCTAACCCTTTACCACCATCTGTCTCCACAAACCTAAGGGAAGATGACAGAAAAAAAGGTAGTTAATTGGGAATGTGAAACTATGAATAAGCAGAAACCCCAAAATACAAACAAACGACTTCATTAAAATAGCATCTTCATACCTATAATACGATAGTTTGTACATGAGACAATTTAACATGGTGGGAGTCGCCTCGGAGTCAATCCGGTACTGGCCATTTCTCTTCAAGAATCAACAAAAACGTGAGTTTAGTTGTGAGATATTTGTAAAATTATAATATAAAGCTATAAGATATTCTTCTATAAAATTATTAGGTAGATATCTTTTTTCACCTATTTGGTTGCCAAATTCCACTTGGCCAAATATTCTCAAATTCAAGACAACCCATGATAAGAAAAAACTTTGTTGGTGCAAGAACCATAAAAGAGGCGTGACATTTGCACTAGATAATTTGTTTCTTATGATTCTTTAAGTTCAGAATTCATATATAACAATAGTCGTCATTAGCATAGCACACGAAAAACTTTACAATATTTAACGGAAAAATGATTCCCTCTTGATCGATTATCAAAGTATAATTTACTTGACATTATATTATATCTATATAGTATATATTATGTTACTCGGACTCTTCATTTTACCTTCGGGACACTCGACACTTGGACATGGACACTCGGACTTGGACACTTATTTTAGGCCAAAAACATTATATATTTTTCAAAATGTTGTCGAGTTTGATACTTGGACATGTATCCATGTCGGACACTTCTAGCCGAGTACGAGTAACATAAAATTATATAGAACCAAAAAACTATATCGGAATCCGTGGCCGGGGAAGAACAATATGTATTTTCTATCACACATTACATTACAGAATATCAACTTTCAAGAAGATATAAGACCTTTGTTCCATGTCTCTATGTAAAATCAGTCTGTAGCATACAACAGAATCAGCTGACACTTAAGCCAAGTATGTACTATAAAAAACTGCCTAGGAAAAATAGCCATGTATTATATTCAAGCTTATAACCTGTGCAATACATAATTTTTTGTTACAAAAGAATTTATTTAGTATTAATTTTAATTTTACACCTTGCACATCTTTAGCTCAAGTAAAAATCCACATTTGCATATACCTTTTCTTATTTTTGCTTACCTCAATTTCTGATTCCTTTTCTTTTCCTTAATCAAGAAATGCACTATTATAAAATTCAAAAGTAGAATATTATAGAAAGTGTATGAACAATAAGTCTTATAGTCTTACGTAGAATCTCGTAAATGATTCTAAAACTAACCAAATTTATGCTTCACAAGGCAGAAAATTTGATTCTAATATAAAATATAAACCATACATGACCTTCACAAAAAATTTAACACTTAAAACTTAGGTAAAAAATTTGATTCTTTCAAACAAAAAAAAAAATGATTGTCCTGTAAAAACATTTTAGACGATTCTAAATTTGATTAGAAAATTATCAAATTTGTATCTGAAGTAGAATACTAACCAAATACATAACCTTAACAAAGAGGTTAACACTTAAAATGTTTTAAGCAAAAAATCTGATTCTACTATACAATCATTTTGGACTATTTCTTCATTATGATGACTAACTTCAACGATTCTTCAAAGGAAAAGTTTGCTGATTGGGGTTTGTACTTGTATATGATGAATAATGAGATGAATGTATGTATTGTGTATATATAAATATATATACACTATTATATTAAAGCCGAAATATTGAAAGTTTTGGTTTTCAATCCTTCATTCTAATTAATAGATAAGATAAAAAATAGTAATTAGCCAATTTCCTTTTCTAATTAAAACACGTTACCTTTTAATTAAAACATATTATATTTTATAAAAACACCTAAAAATACCAATATACTATATATTCCAATCACTAATATCGTTTTTTTTTTTTATTAAAACATGTTACTTTTTAATTAAACCATATTACCTTTTATAAACACCTAAAAATACCAATTATAATATATTTTCCAATCATAAATACACCCCCAAAATACCATACATTATTTCCAATCATTAATAAAATATACAAAACTCATAAATACACACACCACACACAAAAATACCTGCACTATATCTGTCAATCTTCAATAAAATATATAAAAAAAGCTTGTACATTGTACGGGCTATACGCTAGTGTGTGTAAGAATTGAACCTTTACTTCAGATAGGGCTATGAAATATTATATTACAT
>PHNY01120024.1:6382-20586 GCA_003724115.2 Anethum foeniculum | reverse complement strand
TGATATGGGAATTAGCAAGACCTTTAATGTTGAAGATCTTAGTCTTTACCATGGAGATATCATCAATTCAACAGTTGATTCAGTTCCTCCTGCTCGTTTACCACCAACTTTGACTGGTCAAGACAAAATTGAAGATATTGTAGACACTACTATTGTTTCAACTCGTAATGGTCGTTATCAAAAATATCTGGTCAAATGGAAGGATAAACCATGGTCTGATTGTACATGGATTGTTGATGAAGACTTTCAGCGTTTGGATCGTAACCTTTATGAGCAGTACCATACATTTAACTCGTCGGAGTCGAGTTTTTCCAAGCCGGGAAGAAATGATGCTAATTCTGACAGATTCCAGAAGGTTTATTCAAGAAGAAAAAAAGGAAATTCAGAAAAATAAATATCTTTTCCTAATCTGTTAAAGATTGTCGAAAAGATTAGATTACATTTTAATAATTGGGAAATATTATATATATCCCATAAATCATGCCAACCAACTACTTTCCTTATTTAGTTTCCCTAAGTTAGGGGTTTTTTTTTCTTGGAGGCTACTCCAGTTGCCTATATATATGGATATTCTAGCATTGTAATGGAGGAGAAGAGATTAATATAAAAACTACTATTCTATGCTTGAGTGTGAGGCTTAAGTTTTCTAGGTGTGATGCCTGGAACCTAGGTGTGAGACCTAGTTATCCTTTTTATTACTTCATACGAATTCTGTTCGTCCTTATTTTCTATATAATATAACATTTTACTAAGATCCTGCATCAGGTTCAAATTAGAACTGAAAACGAATACTACCCTTAGATGTGTGTTTAATCAGCAGCTCATAGTTATTTGTTCTGATGTAGGGCACAATTTTCTTTTTGTAAGTCCTACAACTGAACACTTAAATCATTTTATAGATCATAATTTAAAAAAAAAAAAAAAAAAAAACTTTTGTACAACACAATCTCTTTCTTATTCTTGCAAAAAAAAGATTTAAAAAAAATTAATTAGGCAAAATTTTTTTATGATAAAATACAATATTATGTTTTTACAAAAGACCATAAATTAGTTGCAAGGGATAGATAGATATTTATGTGTAGCTGATCTACTTCTAGAGAATTTTTTTTCCCCAGAAATATAATTTAGTCGCATGTACACTTTTATGTGATCAAAGGTAACACGTTTGATCATGATAATTCAGTGTACATAATTGAGCAATATGTTTCTCACCAAAAATGATGCAAAATGCTCTGATGTCAGGACAGCATTGAAACCAACAACAGGAACCAATGCAGCTAGCAATGTTCCTAAAACAACCTGTGCATAGGACAATAATAAAAGTTACAATGAGTATAAATCGGAACTTAAAATTGTCCAATAGAAAATTTTAGCCGTCTTCGACAATTTTAATCTTTAAGAAAATAAAAAGGCTACATGTATATATAAAAGGACCACAACGAATGACAAGAATAGAATCACTAAAGACCACAAAGTAAAAGCCACATGTTTATTATTGCAGTGCAGATGTCGTTAGAGTCGAGCATAATTAAGAAAAATGAAAATTTAGAAATGACCGCAACAAGCGACTGGAACAGAACAATAAAAGCTATCTGTACATAGAAGATATCAGATGGTACCTCCTGCAGTTCATGAACTAGCGTTCTGTACAGATTTACACGTTCATATTGTCCCACAGAAAAGGGAAAGACAGTCAATTTTAATCAAAGACAATATTTCTAATAGTACAGATTTTTGCACATTCACATTGTCCTCTCCTCTCTTCTTTTATCTTGCCTTTATTTGATGCAGGCACATTAAGTCTCATGTTCAATCATCCCATAGTTTCCTTAGCTCACTCCAAGTAATCTAATAATCTTAAGTTAGAGACGAGTCAAAGACTTATTACCCTAGTTTGCTGATCCATTATTCTAAACTACTACCAACATTTGATGTACATATACATCTTAGTTGTGGTTCATATTTCACAGAAGCACTACTTACAAGTGGACAATATGCTATGTATAGCCGAGAAGAATAGCGACCAGTCACGATGCAAAGAAGCGCATGCATTGGAATCAGGTTAATAATGAAGGTGTATCCTCCCCAAGAACAGACCTGGAAGTATAAAGTGAAAATTGATGCAAGTTACATATCTAAAGATATAGTACAAGTCAAAATACAAGTGTGAGGACAGGTTTAAGCAGCACCTATAATATTAGAAGATAAAGCTCACCATGTAGAAGTAAGCTATTGCATTTAAAGTTGCATAGAAAAGTGATCCCGTATTTAATGTCTGCAAAAAAATGGAGGTAAAGTTATCATGACAAAGTAGTGGTACAAATGATAATTGAGGTCCAAACCGTAAATAACCTTTGACAGGGAAAATATAGGAATGATTAAACCATCATCCGTGAGAATTTAATTAGAGAGGATGATAAGCACAACTTTAGATGAACCCAACCTTTACATAAAGATAGAAAGTGAAGATAAGGGCAAATATAGCTACAGCTTCATTGTCATAGCTTCCGGCAACAGATCGAGATATATAGGATGGAACCTGCATAGAATATCATTATACAGATAAATATGCATAAATGATAATATTCAATATCACTATTACCATAGAATTTCGAATATGTGAAAACATTTTAGAACATACATTTCTTCAAGTAACTGGACAACCAAACTATCAGCTTTTAAAGGGTGTTTTGATAGTAGACAACAATTCGCAAAGCACAACCAAACCCAAGGGAAATAATCCAAGTACAAATAATATATATACAAAAAAAGATGATTCGATATTATAGGATAGCAGTAGGCAGGAACAATAATTGTTATTTAAAAATTCCTAGATGCCATCCTGCATTGTTACCCACTTTCCACTTTATCAATTCATAATGTAAAGGTAATTTAGCATGGGATTTGCCTACGAAGTGGTTCCTGCTCACCAGTTCAAGATCAATGTCAATTATCTATTACCTTTTCTATCAATCACTGTAAAAACTGTTGATAGAAAAGCAGAATGCATATATGTGGCGCGTCATCAACATAATTTTCCTTAACTAAAAGTTTAAACAAAATAGTCTAAAAACAGAACAATAAATTGAAAAAGCATCCTTCTTTTTTGAAAAAGCATCCTTCTTTTGAAGGGAGATTTACCATAGCCAATAGAGCTGCTGCAGCGAGTCCTGCGCCTGTGCCCTTGACCTCCTGGACAGAGGCCATGACATAGGGGATCTCAGTCAAACAAGTTTATAATCCAGCCAATGAATGTAGGTACAGTCTAGAAAACAAATATATCTAATCAGAAAACAAACCTTTGTCAAAAAGTAGGTTGCCCAGGCAGCAAAAGCAGAGAATATGGGAGCAGTGAAGACACAAACAGTCTCCACAGATAATGGAATATTCAAAGAATTTAATATCCTAGAAACCCATAGAGTTAAAATTATTAGCTTCAGAGGAGTTGGAGGATAGCTACTATTATTGACTCGTATTAAGCACATGGATATTAGCATTGGTTACAAATACACACCACCATAGAGTTCCAGCTGTTAATGTTAATCCAGGGTAAACAGTTCCACCAATTACACGACCGAGAGGATACCTTTAAGACAAAAAATGGGTACATTGTCACCCAGAGATAATTTAACCAAGAGAATAATCTATATACGAACTTTCTTCAAAAACTAATAAAAACAGTTACCAGGTGCGATCATCAAACCAGTTCCAGAAGTCATATATTCCGTTCTTTGTAAGAAACTGAAATCAGCAAACATTCTTATAACTATAAAAATACATGCATTTAAAATTTCTAATATATTTATCACTTGAAAAAGGTAAATCAGACAATAGGATGATTCATTTTTCAGATTTTTTTCATAGTTCTCATATTCGGAACTTGATCAACTTCTCCTTTAGTTTAAAATATGTTGCGTCTAGAATTTGGTTATAAATGTAACTGAAGCCCGAAATCTAGTATCAGCGTTACTAAAATATTAACTCAATCAGCTCAACACCTTTAAGTAGAAACGAAACAGATGACTAGAGATGGTTTTTGGTTCTTCTGATAAGTGATTGGAAAATATTAGATAACGTAATACAACAAAGCAAGGAAAGAAATCCTATTTCGAGTTCACTTCTAACCAAGGGGTCTTTTAGCCTATCTAAAGGGTGTGTCAATACATTTAACGATCTAAAAACCCCACCAATCACACACACAAGGAAATACCACAGCAAGTCCTTGTAAAAAACAATTTCTATATAAAGACCCTCCTGACCTACTTTTTCTTTCATTTGGGGTAAAATGACTTCCTAAAAACTTATAGTTATTTGCACCATCATTTATTCTACGACAGAAATGTTTAAGAACTACATTTTAGACTACATACCAACTACATAAGATGTAAAACATAAAGCAACACATAACTAAATTAGTAAAACACAAAGTGAAACATATATAAAACGTTAAGAACAAAGCAAGTCCAATAATATAAACTAAAATAGTACAAGTCATGTTAAAATTAAAATTGACATCTGCAATGATATGAATTATCAGTGTTGAATAAAGAAATTCTGATTACAGAATAATTTAAAAAAAGAACTATGTAAAGCTAGTATTGGTAGTTAACTAATCATTCTTTCAGCGACACGTTGTAACCAAGAACAATTTAACTACGAACTGTCGCAATTGTTGCCACACTACAATCTATAAATCAACATTTATGAAGTTGTTGCTACGCGAAATTGAGGGAACTGTCTACACTCCAGACAATTTTCAATCAAAAATTTATCACATATCGACAATCCATTCTTAGATTAATAGTTTGACAAAAAAACATGCACATGTCGATATATGCATAGACATTTATCATCTATGGAGAACAGAGAATTGAGGGTCTACGCCTATCCAGTATATCAAAAACCATGTGAATTAAGTTTATGACCAAAGTAAATAATGAGAGAATATAATAAAAACTTAGTTGTAAAAACATTATGGGCCAATAAGCACCGTATAACTTTTTAAAAAGAAACCTTGACCGCATGCAATAATAACTTTTTAAAAAGAAACCTTGACGGCATGCTATAATATTTAGAATTAAATTTCAGTTGGAATGTCGAACATGCATATATACATAATACAATTAAAGGGGAATATATCTATTTAACTTTTGTATTGGAACATGACCTTGCACATTAAAAAAGTTAAGCTACTTAAACGTTATCATTGTTTACATATTATTCATTCAATTGTCTCGTATGGACGTCTTGGGAAAATGTTGACCTCCAATTCTTTCTTAATTTAATCCACAGATGATAGTAGTGGTATGTTTTTTTATCTTGTCAAATTATTAATCTAAGAAACGAGGGATTTGATAAATAATTATCCAAGAATAAGATCCTAAATTTGGTGTAGCCACAACTTGTTCGAAAATGAAAATGATGATCTCAAGAATTTAAAAGAGTGGATAGCTGGAATGAACACTAAAATTAGAATAAGGATAACATACCTGAGTGACTCTGTAATTGAAATAAGGATCAAACTCATGAATAACACTCTCGTATTTAATAACCTGAAAACACAACACACCGAGTAATCATATTAAAATCAAACGGATCCGATCTAAATTCAAAACAATGCACAAATAGAAGATACCGAGAAAAGACGGATCGAGAAAGCGAGAACGCCGATGAGAAGGAGAATGAAGAAACACAAGACGTTGCCAAATGCGTAACGAAGAGTCGATTCTGCCATTAACGGCCAGTGTGTGTGTGTGTGTAGTAGGTCTCTGGTCTCTGTTCTCTGTGAAGACGAAGGCTTGATGGGGGCTGGGTGGGTTGGGTTGGGTTGGGCTGGGTTTCATAAACCCCTGTTTGGGAAATAATTTTAAAGGAGGGGTTGGGCTCGCTGGGGTTAAACGGGGGTTGGGAGGGGTTATTTTTCAATTGAAAAAATAAAGACTTCCAACACCCCAAATCGGGGTGTTCATTTTATGATCCATACTCCTCAGTTCCATCGACTCATTACTCGAGTTTTCTCAATCCTAGTATACGAAGGTATATTGACAATTTTCATCCCTCCCTCCCTCCCTCCCTCCTATAAGCTCTCCCTCTCACTCACACAAACACATCTGTGTATTGATTTGTGTTAAGGATTTACTATTATGAGCCAATTACATTGTCTTTGTATATCTGTATTCTATTTGCGTATGTATACTATGATAAAGGATAGTGTATATAACCTATTCGATGAAATGTTTCATAGAAAGTAACTATTGAAGTAACATATTCTTCTTCATTTAGCATAGTTATCGTTTTGGGATTTTGAAACTATAGTGTATCTCTGAGAAAATTTCAGATTACAAGATGAAGTTCAATGCAGTTAAGTGGTGAGGAGGCGTAGAGTGTGTGAATTACACTATAAAGATGTATTCTTATTTTGTTAGAGGAGTCATAAAACATGTTAGTGGCCGAAAAGAATACATGACCTTCGAAGGGGTTGAAATAAGCTTGTGACCCTCCAATTAAATACAATTAGAATACATGATAATTAGAATAAGCTTGGGCCCCGAGTATCAATTAAGTTTCAAAGTGCAACAAAGACAGGATTTTTTTTTATATTAGAAGTTCCTACGCATTGCATCAACAAGGAAATTACCTGGCCGGAAATAATCGAAAAATGGCATAACCTTGCAGGTGTACTAAGACTTGAAGTGTTGAATGTGTGACCGTCGGAGTTGTAGTAAAGTGAGAAGTAAAGGAGAATAATCTACAGTCTAAATTGATCCAATCAATTTTGAAAAGATTTAATGATTAGAGAATAAAATAGGGAAGTTAGTAGAAGTCACATAATTTCACTGTAGATTGGTCTGTTATTCCTAAGGAAGCCGTATTGTTAATATAATCCGTAATTATGTATTGTTATTATCCATTGTGGTATCCGTAAAACTAAAATTTCTAGTATTACAAACCAAATGCCTTGAGTAATACAAACTCCTCACTAGTGCGTGATGAAGTACCATTACAACGAAGACGGATATAAAATTTATGAGGTATGTACTATGCAGGGTTGACAGTAGCTTCATTTTCTTATTTGCAGTTCTTTCGACTACCTTATGACATTGATGGTACTTTCTTACTGATTTACACTTGCAATAGTTCGTTGTTTAATTACAGAATTGTCTGTGAATCATGTCATAACTCCTAAGCAAAGTAATTGGTGGCAGCAACATAACTCCTGTAAGCTTTGTATGTTTACTAATTATCATTTAAAATTTTATTTCTTATTTACTAGCCTAATAAAAATACTGTATATTATCCCTGGTAAATGACTAAAAGTACGTATGTCAAACATTCAGTCCCTAGCTTATTACTTCTCACCAGGCCATGACTTTAGTCTGCTCTGCGATGACATTAGTCTGTTGTACTGGAATTTTTCGAGTTTGGATTTCAGCCGGTGACTGGAAGGGCTTAGATAATGTTTCCATATGGCTAAGACTTTCTTCCTTATGAAGAGGTTCATGAGTCAAGATACTGGGATATCAAGGGATATCAAGTCATTTGCATTTTGTAGACTTGCAGGCTTGCTAGATACTGGGATGTTTTATACTATTAAATAGCTCTGTTTTCGAATAAATACTATTTAGCTTTATATGAAAATTTTGAGTTATTAAGAAGTGGACTGCAAGATGGCCTTTTGTTAAGTGGTGGTTTGAGTTGTTTGTCTTTTCTAGAAATTGAATGGAGTGTGCATACCTTATTCATCATACCAAACACAGAGAACCTGCACAAAGACATATTTAGTAGCACACACGATATTTAAATGCATGCCTCCCCCTCATTTTTTTAGAGTTGAGCTTATTAAAGTTTGGTCCTTTATCTTCTAAAGAACAATAAAGAAGTCTGGTCCTTTTACTACCTTTTTTATTTTTACAGGCAAGTATCCGATACTAATATGTTTGCGGTATATATACATGTTGCTAAATGTTTGCATATATATAAGTGTACTCGCATTTCTTTTGTTGTTAAATTAAGTTTGTTATTGCCGTGTTTGTTAATGGTACCTTGAGTATATTATAGCAGCTGCTTTGGTTGGTTGATGAGTGTGTACTTAATATTCTGATTTTATGCTTATCATTTTTACATTTTTTTAATCTTGTTTTGTTTTGGCCTTGCAGGGTGTGTTATACCATGGCCTGGTAGACCAAAGTAGATCAAGTATGAATTCTATTATGGAGATGTTGCTGCTAGTCTTGTATTAAATATGCTTTTATTAAATTTGTAGTTTATTTTGTTCCTAGAATTTCTAGTTGTTTGATTGTACTTGGAATTTGAAAGTTAGGAATCGATGAGGGGAGATCATTGTAATTTATTTGAAAAAAGTAATTTTATTTAATATAACACTTTGCTAGTTGCTATTGAGTGGCAGTAAACTTTTGACATTAGAAAATAAAGCTTGTTCAATTTGCTCATAATTGATGTATATGTTACATTCTAATTTGCTTCACCGATACCATTTGTAAAAAAATTTCGGCCCTCTTTATATATATACACGGAGCATATAAAGTTTTCTCTTTTCATCATTTTCAAATTTTAAAGATTTTTTTTTCAAAGTATGAAAATAAATTAATACAATTCGAATAATTTTAGTTAGTAATTATAGATATTTTACATTTATAATATATCAATTTGGGTGCTTTTCCATATAATATAATTTACTAAGGTAATATTTTAAATTAAAATTCTAAGTAAAAAATAAAAAATAAAAAATATCATTCTAACATAACTTACCAACCCCCTCTAACCCTTTATCCTATAACCCTTCATCCAAATAAGATAAGGGTTCAACCCTTCCCTAATCAACCCTTCAATCCAAACAAGGTATGGGTTCAAACCTTCCCAACCCAACCCAACCCATCCCTTCCCAACCCAACCCAACCTAACCCTTACCTTCCCAACCCTCCATCCAAACAAAGCCGAAGGGGAGACTTGTTTGTAGCAGCCTCACTTCTCCCCTTTTTACCTTTTACTACCCCACATTTACCCCGTCATTAAATAAATTACCAATTTACCTTTCAAAATACACCAATTAATTATCATTCATGTTGCTTGTCAACACATATGTTACCGATTCAAATGCAGGTAGCTGATTGGCTGTTACACGTATTCAGCAGTTACTTTTCCACCCGGGATCAATTATACCAAAAAGCTTAAGAAATCATTCATATCTCATAATATTAGTAATTACTCATATTTTTTTTAAATTTTCATTTTTTTAAACTAGTGTTGCATAATTTTGGAATTCATGGTCTCAACCAAAAAAAAAAAAAAAAGGTGATGGCTCTATTTAACCAAAATCTAAAAAAAAAAAAAAGGTTTCAAAATGTCTCAAGCTGTAAATATGGCCCAAATCACCCGTTAGATACGGCATTTCGTCTATCATTTTAGACTAAGACTAATATGTCACTTTGTTTATCGTAATCTACGTATCTTAATTCCTGCTAGTGAAGAAATCCAAAAAATTACTATTATACCCAAGTTTTAACAATCCTCCCTATTCATTTTTTGGGTATTATGATAAATGAAGCACTTTAAATGGGTAAATAGGTCGGGTTTATGGACTATCCATGGGTAAATAAGCTATAATCGGGTAAAAACAATAAATGACCTAACAATTAGTAACAAACAATTCAAAAAATAGCATCATCAACAATTAAGCCGCGTTAGACGTTCTCATCTTCTTCTCCACCATTTTGAAATCTAATATCTGCAAATTTCTACGGCCGTCGACTCTAAATTCATACTTTTACGTAGCTCCGATAACATGGTTGAAATAATGGATGATGAACCGAGAAAGCGACAACCAAGTAATATAATTATACAATTGATTTTATGTTAATTTGATAAATACGTTTGTGTTATAAATTTTTGGCGTTTTAAATTATAAAACATTGATTAAGGTAATGAACATATGATCAATTAACATATATTATATTTATATATTTGTGTAATAAAGTTTACCAAATATCTACCACGTTTAATGTAATTGGATTCCGTCTATCAACTGACATCAGTTATCACTAATATCATGCTTATCACATCGCTGATTTGTTGCTTTTTGATATACAATAACCTTATTATAAATTTTACACCAACAATCATCATTGACATATATATACTACAGTCTGTACTTCACTCCGTTCCAAGAGCTTGAATCTCCAAGTAATTTTTTACTTAGCTTTTACTGAATAACCAATTCCATGATCTATCGTTTTTAAATGTAGTATTTATGTTTTTAAGGTTCCTATTTCATTTGTCTACTAATTGTGTGTTTAACATCCAATTTCTTTTTCTAGAATTCAAGAAACAATGTATGACTCTCTCTCTCTCCTCCCTTGATACGTCACGTACTACTAGGAGGATCAAGGTTCGAATTACGAGAACGTGGCCCTCTCTATCTGCATCAAAAGAAGGAAAAAATGCACTTAAAGGATACAACTTGATCTTGCTTAATGATGATGTAAGCTATCTTTATGAAATATTACCTATTTATACCTAACCATAAAATAGGTTTAGTTAAAAAATTTTATATATTATGTGCAGGATTTTCATATGCATGCTTTTGTATATGCTGATAATTGGAGATCCATTGGGAAAGAAATAGTTGAATGAGGTGTTTACGTTATATCCAATTTCTACACAAGAGAAGCCAAGGGAATGATTAAGCCAACTAGTTCCAAGTATCTTATTAATTTTTCTAACTCTACAACGGTTCAGAAGTTAGTAGGCGATGACTTTATGATACTAAATCACAAGTTTGAGTTTGTTGATCTGGGTGAGCTATTTAGTATTGCATCCAGTTATGAAAATACTGAAAGTCCTGAATTTGCTACAGGTCAGAATATTTAAATTAAATTCTCATTTTACTTCGATTATTGTCACATTTTGTGCTTAATACTTTTAAATTTTCTAGATATCATTGGTGTAGTGGAGGATTTTGAGCCTATCACACTGATAGACACAAGTTTGACAAGAGAGATATCGTGAAGTTTCGAATAACTGATGGGCGGTTAGTTGTATTCAATCAATTTAATTTTTAATTTAATCTGACATGTAGAGGTTATTATTTATATGCAAAAACATTGCCCAACATTTTTACAACAAAAATTTGGCAAAATAGGTACTCACATAAGGTTAGTGTTTGGGGACAACTTGCCGTGACCACCAATACAAATTTTGAGAAGGCGAAAGATGATGATACTATCATTGCAATTGTCACTAACGCAAAGCTGAAAATATATAAGAGTAGCCTTTGGCGAATTTATAATTTCATTTAATGTATTATGAATAAGATTTGGTTGATTCATAATGTCATATATTATTGTTTAAATTATACAGGTTCTGTTCAGATTAGTACACTTCCTTCTTCAAAGATCTACCTGAGTTTGAAAAATGATTATGTCAATGAAATGAAGATAAGGTTTTTATTTACCATTATTTACCATAACCCATCCTTTAAAATGCATAATAGTTGTCCTTAACAATATAATATAGAGTATAGATTTTTTAAAGTAGTAAGTTGACATTATTTCAATTATTTTAGGTTGCAGGAAGAAGGTTACAAGCCAGCTCCAAACCCACAAGGTTCTCCAATTCCAAGTTCACCAGTGCCTATTATTGAAACATTATCATTGCAAGAACTTAGCCTGAAAACAAATTCTACTAATTTTGAGGTAGAAAAATTAAGTAGTAACTTACAGTAATACAGTGTTATCATTTGAAAAGTAGAGTTACTAATTTCATTTATATACAATTATCAAAATTGCAGAAAACCTTTATGTGTTGTGTCAAAATATTTGCTGTAGAAGAAGCCGCAATCTGGTGGTATATTTATTATTAAAAAAAGTATAGAAAATAGTACATTAACAAAATTTGAACATACTTTAAAATTAGAAATAATTAAAAAAAATAAAAAATTTAAGACTACCGATGTCTTTGTGAATTATCCATAACTTATAAATTACTTAAATAAGGGTCAACGTACTTTAATATTTGGCATGTTTTACTGAATTAGATCGTTCAAGGTGGGTATTCTTTCACGTTTACACTCATTATATTTTCAAATATTAAATAAAAAATAAAATTATATTATTTTAAAACAAAATTGAAGATAAAAATATATTTACAATCATGTGACATTTTCCTTTAATATTTAATATTGATGAATATTATATAATTAATTCAAAAATAAATTAAGATACGTCAAATTGAGCTATTTTCTGTACTTCCAAAAATTTCTCACTCAGTTAAATAAATTAATAAATATAAATAATCAAAATTTACTTTCTCTGAAATTTTATAAATATAGACTTATCTCATTACATAATATAAACGTAAAACGGTGACTAAAATAAAATTACATTAAAAATTTGGATAAATTATTTAAAAAAATGCTTCAACATAAGGACAAAAGAACTTTATATCATTTTTACACTATGTACTATTTTTCTTTTGAAATACTTTGTGCCTTAAAAATATAAGTTTTACAAAATATAGAAAATATAATTTAATTCATAAAAAAATTTAAAAATATGTAAACCCGTGTGCGTAGCACGGGCATATTACTAGTTTGTTGAATGTGTTATAGAAAAGGTAAGTTTCAATTTTCAAAGCCTAATATGGAAGAAAAAACAACGTATTAAGTACATATATGACACATGATATTATACAACTTTAGTCTGATGTATGTATATCAGTAGGGATGGTAAACGGGTCGGTCGGTTCGGGTTTCACAAAAAACCAAACCAGACCCTTTATGTTTCCGTTCGGATCGGGTTCGGGTATTTAAATTACAAATTTAAACCCGACCCATTGAATTTTTTCGGGTTTCGGTTCGGGTTCGGGTTTAATTTGGATACTTATAAAATAAAAATAAAAAATAAAAAAAAATTATATCACTATCCAAAATATGAATACAATATTTATTTAAAATCAAAAATACGAAAATAAGGCTTCATATGTTTTATATAACTGAATTTATGCTTGAAACATATTAAATTCAAATATCTACAATCTTTTAACTTTACAGTTATATTTCTTATTATACTTTTAATTATTTAATGCATGATTATTAAACAAAACATGTCTAATTGTTTTTAATAATTTACAAACATTTATAAACAAATAAATCAAAACATGTATTAACTATCAAACGTCAATTACTTATATTACATCTAAGATAAAATAATTTAGGAAATATATAATATTATTGTTATATAAATACAATATTACATAACACTAAAGAAGTATAATTATAGATTTTGTTTAGATTTCAGATCAGTTTTCGGGTTCGGGTCGGGTTAGGTTTGGTTTTTGGGTTTCGGGTCGGGTTCGGCTGGATAAAGGTGAAATTCAAACCCGATCCGAAATCAATTCTGGTTTTAAAAATAAATCCAAACCCAAACCCGAATCCAAAAATTCCGAGTTTGGTTAAATCCATTTGGATCGAAATGGATCAGGTATCCATTCGGATCGAAATGGATCAGGCATCCATCGGATCGGTACAAATTGCCATCCCTATATATCAGGTTTATATGAGGGTTTCTGACCCGTATTACGTGGCTATGCAAAAAACAAAAAAAAGCATTATAGGTCAAGGGTAGTATGTAGAATATGATAATTGTTCAAGATGTTGTTCGTCACGGCGTGATTCCTGATATGACTAATAATCATAACCCCCAAACTTAAAAAATTATATTTCAATGTAATTAGGGCTGTCAGTGGAACAGATTTGGATCAGATCAGCCTTGATCCATATCCTGATCCATTTAATTATACCGAATTCGGATCGGACTTTAGTCGAATTTTTTATGGCCCGATCCATATCCAGATCTGCTGGACCACGAATTTTCGGATCGGAGCTCCGATCCGTTTATATTTATATTTTTTAATTTTGTTTACCACTCTTCTCCAAAGCTTTTATATTTATATTTTTTTACTTTTGTTTATCACTGTATCTAATGTTTAAGTTCGGAAAAGACAATGAAATATATTTATTCTTATCAAGACACATTAGAATTCACACTCTTTATTGATCAATATAAAAATGTGCATTTACGTAAACAAACACAAAATATCAAATGCACAGTGATATACTATTATTTGTTAATATTAGCAATATCTAAGAAAAATAATTATCAAAAGATATGCAAGTCGCTTTTCAATTT
>PHNY01119947.1:54767-79338 GCA_003724115.2 Anethum foeniculum | reverse complement strand
AGGTTGCTGGAATAACGAACATGTGAAAATATGGGGATTGGGGGTTTTTGGATGTTTGGGGCTGGACTTGAGAGGTGTCTCGACTTGTTACATGTGTCGGATCCTTTTTCAAGATGCCTGCATACCTATATTTATAAGATCAAGCCAACGCAGTTCTGTGAAAGGATGATGTGGTTATTTAATCCTTGCGGTTTTTAAGGGATATGTATTGGAATTAGCCGATTTTATCTTGTTAAATTGAGACACCTTTCCTGATTTGAAAGATATCGTTAAGGGTTATTTTATGTAATTGATTGAAGATTATTTCTCGTTTCAGGGAGAGGAAATAATTAATTTAGGAATTAAATTAATTATGATTAGATGAATATTAGGAAATTTGGAAGATAATTGAGGCTACGAAAATATGACGTAACAATGATGTATTTGCTTTGTTAGTTGATGAGTCAAGTGATGTTTCTAAGAAGGAACAAATGGCTGTTGTTTTAAGATATGTTGATTTTACATGTGGATTGGTTAATGAGATATTTATTGGTCTTGTTCATGTGAAGGAGACATCTACTTTGACTCTCAAATCAGGTATTGATTCTTTACTTACTGAATTTGGTTTGAGTTTGCAAAGAGTTAGAGGGCAGGGTTATGATGGTGCACGTGGTGAATTTAACGGGTTAAAAACCTTAATCATGAGAGAAAATAGCTCGGTTTATTATGTTCATTGTTCCGCTCATCAACTTCAGTTAGTTATTGTGGCTATTGCGAAAAAACACTTTCTGATTGGAGATATCTTTGACATAGTATCCCTTTTAATAAATGTGGTTGGTGGTTCTTGTAAACGGACATATATGATTCGAGATAGTCAAAGAGAAAATTTGTTAAAAGAGATAGGGTGTGGTGAAAGAGAAACTGGAAGTGGATTAAATCAAGAGTTATCTCTCATTAGAGCTGGGGATACAAGTTGGAGTTCTCATTATAGATCAGTTATGCGTTTGGTTGATTTGTTTCAGGATGTTCTTGATGTGCTTAGCAATGTTGAAAAAGAAGGTGAAAAAGATGTGCGAAAACGTCAAGCAAATGGTCTTCAGATATATCTCATGTCATTTGATTTTGCATTTTATTTGCATTTGATGTTCCATATCTTTGGGCTCACTGAGTCTTTAAGAAAAGCTCTCCAAAGAAAAGATCAGGATATCTTGAATGCTATTTCATTGGTGAAATCAACTAAGCGACAGTTGCTGAAGTTTAGAACTGCTGGATGGGTTCCCCTTTTAGAGAAGATATTTTATTTTTGTGACAAGTATGGCATTGAAAAGTTGAATATGAAATAGCCATATATTAACCCAAAAAATAGACGACAAAAAACAGGAATCACATATGAACATTATTATTGTTTTGATTGTTTTAATGTTGTTGTGGATATGCAACTTACAGAGTTTGATGATCATTTTAATAAGGTGAACTCCGAGTTGCTCATTTGTATGGGTGCTTTAGATCCACGTGATTCATTTGTTACATTATACTTATTGCAGTTGATGAGGTTAGTTGATTTTTATCCTAGTGACTAGTTCCATGTAAAGGATTGCATTGGAGCATGAACTTATCATGTATATTGATAATGTGAAAGACGACGAAAGATTTGCTCATTTGAATGGGATTAGTGATCTTGCTAGAGTGATGGTCCAAACAAGGAAGCATTTATCTTATCCTTTAATCTATTGATTGCTAAAACTTTCTTTGGTTTTGCCCGTTGCAACTGTAACCGTGGAGAGGTGCTTTTGTGAAGTCGGATTTGCGCAACCGAATTGGTGATGTATTTTTAAGTGATTGTCTTATTTCGGCTATTGAGAAAGAAGCACTTGCCAATGTTAGTAATGATGATGTAATAAATCGTTTTCAAAAGATGAAAACGCATAGGGAACAACTATAAAATGTAAAAATATTTCTTATTTATATAAATTTCGTACTTTTTTATCATTATTGTCTTCATTAACATTTATACAATGAACCCACTCGCAAAAAATTCCTAGGTCCGCCACTGTATGAATATAAGGGTCTTCCTCGTTCGTGAGCCAAGGTTCTATTAACACGCTCACTGTAGCACCATTTCTAATGATTTGAGCTAGCCCTTGCCTCATCAAATCTTGTGTTTGAATGACACTCCTCCAGATATAGATAGGATTATTACCGACTGTAGCAGATAAAAAGGTATCATTAGGGAACTACCTTTCCTTATAAATTCTGTTAACTAAGCTCGCTGGGTAAATGTTCAACCTCCACCATTGCTTTTCAAAAAGAGCTATGTTAAAATCATGTAGGCTCCGAAAATCAAGTCCACCATTGCCCTTCGATTTGCTCATTCTTTCCCAGCTTATCCAGTGAATTCCTTTAAATTTGTTACACGAAGTTTTTCACCAGAATTTACACATTAGTTTTTCCCGATCGTTACAAAAATCGAAAGGTAGCTTAAATACACTCATAGCATAATTTGGGAGAGGCTGAGCAACAGTTTTCAACAATATTTCTTTTCCACCTTTAGATAGCAGTTGTTTATCCCAGACTTGGATTCTACTCAATAGACGATCTTTTACGTAGCCCGGAATGGTTGTTTTCTTTCTTCCTAAAAGATTTGGTAGACCAAGATATTGAGCGTTTTCATTCTCTTCACGAAAATTAAATATAGGATCCACTTCGTTCTTCATACTCCGATTAGTATTTCTACTAAAAAACACCGAGGACTTTCTGATGTTAATTTTCTGGCCCATTGCTTTCTCAAACTTCTCAGAATCTCAGTTAGTTGATTAGAAGATTCACTACTTACTTGATAATAGATGTAACTATCATCTGCAAAAAATAAGAGTGAAAGAACCGGAGCTCCCCTAGCCACCTGAATGCCCCTGATTAAATTTCTCCGTTCATAATCCCTAATAATAGATATGAAACCCTTTGTACATATGAGAAAATGGTATGAGGATAAGGGGTCACCTTGACGTAGACTCTTTCTGGAACAATGTCACCAAATCCCTGCCCGCATGACTAATTTGATGTCGCGCTAAAGTAACGCAAATAAACTCACTACTTTTTCTACAAAACCCAATTTAGTCAAGGCTACTCATAGAATTGCCCACTCTACTCGGTCATATTCTTTGCTAATATCTAGTTTAAGACTCATCCAAGCTTTCTTCCCTTTTGTTTTTCCTTGATAAGCAATCATAATATTATCCGTGATGAGTCATCCCGGGATAAAAGTACTTTGAGTGTCGGATATTACATTGTCAATAATCGTTTAAGCCTATTAGCCAATACCTTCGAAATAATCTTGTAGGCTATATTACACAATGATATATGCCTTATATATGTCATCACCGCAGGGAATTTCTTCTTTGGGATTAGAACAATATTTGTGTTTGTTAAGTGCTCATCGAACCTGCCACTAAAGAAAAATCGCTGCAGTAGTTGAATAATATCACTACAAACAATACTGTAGAACTTATGATAAAATGTTGGGCTCATTCCGTATGGACCCGGAATTTTAAGTAGTTGAATACATATGAAAAAGTGCTTTTTTTTTTACCTAATTAGCTTCCACTCTTGATTCTGCTCTTCGGTAATTTTTGTGGACATATAGCTTATGACATTTATCCCATTCCGTATCTTTTGCCTTAAATAAATCGCTGAAATAACTCACCATCAGCTCTTTCATGCCAGCATTCCAATATAATCTTTGCTCGTCACTATCCTGCAAACTAGTAATTTGATGTACTTTCTGTCTAGTTTTAGCAGTTGCAAGAAAGAATTTGTTATTATGATCTCGATCTCTAAGCCACAATTATTTGCTTCTTTGCTTCCAAAATATTTCCTGTCGAACATACACCTTCATCCATCATTTTGAATCCTTCCCATACTTGATTATTTCATCCGCTTCTCGACGACCCTTCAAATCTTTCAACACTTTTTTACTATGGTTGATACGTTTTTTAAAACTCCCTATAATTTCTTGTCCCCGCTGCCATAAAGATTCAGCATAGTGAGTTAGATTTGTCCTTGATGAACGTCCCTGATTTAAATTCCATTACTTTACTACCAGCTGTTTGCACATAGGATCCATCAATTATACATTTTTAAATCTAAATTTTCTGACATATGTTGTTTGAACAACGTCATTAAAATTCCATCTGAATGGGGTTGTGATCTAATGTGAAAATTTCTAAATTCGTTAACCTGGCTTCCTTGAACTGGTTCATAAAATTTGTGGACACCAAATATTGATCCAAACTGATCTCCACCCAACTATCAGTCATGTGCCATCTCTCCCACGCGTAGGGATATCCTGTCATTGCCATGTATGCCAAACTCTAATCATCTAACACTTCCTGAATCAACCAGCTCGGATATGGTCTCCCCCCCTCCTAATTTAACACATTGTTCATATCTCCTGTAATACACTATGAAAGTGAGGAGCTTTGATGCAATCTTCTAATTAACTCCCAATTCGTTCTTCTTTTAGTTCGGTCTGGTTCACCATACAATCCTGTGAGTTTCCACAATAAAAACTCCTTCGTAACCTATCAATTTTTTAATTCTTTCTACTCTATCTGATTTACACAATATTTCACACTGAAAAATAAACTTGGGTTTCTTTTAGAGAACTATATCCTTAAGTCGATTACAGAATTTTTCAGAGTGTCTTAGCAGACCGCATATGAAATAAAAAGTTGGCACATTTTTGTACTTAAAATTTATCCAGATCCATGTTTCACCAGTTCTTCTAACATTCATACGAAGTTTTAGGGCTTAGCTAAATCAACCCTTACTCGCACCCTCATGTACTCCTTTCATCCTCCCAAAAAGTTTTTTGAACAAGACTCCATATACTTGCCAATATAGTTGCCCACTTGTTTTATAACTCTTTCAGTCATAAGCCCCGGTATCAATTCATGAATTTGTACCCACTGATCTAAAGTATTCAGGTGAACACACCGAGGGTTATCTCCTTCCTGCATACGACTGATAACTAGAGCTTTTCTTTTGAATGACCATGGATTACTCTTGATATCTATTTCATGATAGAACTAAAATAGGAATAAATTAGCATCTAACTCCTTAATATAAACTCCCTTTCCAGGTTTTCACAGTGTTGCTAATGTTTGTTGTATAGCCTGACAATTATAAGGTCCCTCTGTTATGAACCGCCTTACTACGCAGAGTTTTGCATCGTACCCTATGAAACTCTTCGTTGGTCTGTAATCTCTATAGCCAAACCTCCTTCTTTCTCATCGTCCAAGATAACCTTCATTCATCTCTTGTGTTAACTTACTAATCGACACCATGATCGACTGATTTGTGACTAGGACTGCTAGACCAAAACATCAATAAGACTAAATAACCATGTCAATAGACAAGACAAAGACAACTAAGCAATTACTTATACATGGATATAGACTTTGGTTAATGTAGAAAATTATAGTAATACAAGAAGTTTGTGGTTTCGGTTTTAAAATCAAATTAAATTAAATCATATTACTTGTAAATTTTTACTCACAATTTATCCGGAAATGTGCTAGAAATGTGATCAATTTTAAACTATGTTATTGTCAATAAAATGTATCTTACTTCTCGATATATATTTCGGTGACTAACAAAATTAAGAATTAAAATGGCCAAGTACCAGAGATATAGAGATATCGCCGAAGACAGTAAGTATAGAAGAGAAATTATTGATCTACTGCACTGTTGCACGAAATACAAATTAGGCCCTGCCAAAATCTAGAGGAACGAATACTAATAATAATTTATAAATATATAATACATAATTTTTAAAATTAATTTAATATATATACATATATATATATATATATATATATATATTATTAATACTATTGCGATTCGGTTTGAAATTTTTTAAAATCAAACCACAATCATATTATTGATTCTGTTTTGTTCGGTTTTTAACTGGTGCGCTTATTAATGATGCGGTTACGTACAGTTTTTGCGATTTCAGTTTTTGGTTCGGTTTTGTCCATTCTTACAATGTACCAATCTGACAACCAACCAAATATATCATGTTTCGCGTATAAAGTATAAATAGATAGATAAGAATGTGTTCCAAATCTGTTGCAAAATAACAAAACAGATGAAACCGAGCATACTAACATCTGTGGGTAGAGCTGCAAACAAACAGAGCTGAGCCGAGTTCTGTCCGAAACGAGCTTAATTTTTTTTTTTAAATTGAACCGAGTCGAGCCGAGTTTAATAACTGAGCCGAAAGTGATGTTCAAGATCGGATCGTAAATAACCGAGTCGAAAGTGATGTTCAAGATCGACTCATTAATAAGCGAGGCGAATCCGTGTTTGCTCACGAACAACCGAGTTGAGCCGAACTTGAGCCGAGTTCGAACAAAATCGAGTTGTCTACTAATAGTTCGCATATATTTTTTAATCGACTAATCTTAAAGTATAATTTATAATTTTACAAGTTATATCGAGATCAAATATCAGTCTTATCTTACAATGATATAATTACACTCACATTTTACACTTGTTTCTTAGTCTACATCATTTTAATATGATGTGAAATTCAGATTTTTGTTAATTATTGTATAAATAATTAAAAAATTAAAAAAAATCAAACACAAGTCACAAGTAGGATTGTACAAGTACCTAAAACTAAAACTATTAATATTTATAAGCTGGAGACAACTTTTTCATTTCCCCCTTAATTGAAGTACAAGTACTTAGTTTCTGTCTATTTATTGCAATTTCAGTTCACACTTTCACTTTATCAGATCTCCATGATAACTCCAAAACTCTCGTCTACTTTACTCTATAATAAGTAAAATATGTAAAAAAATATGTTTTAAATTAGTGAAAATAAAATTGAAATCTTTATACAAGTGATTAGTAAAAAATTATTATTTTTAATATATATACACTTTATCCGGACCAAGTGGAGTTAGCCGTGTTTGAGCCGAGTCCGAGCTAAACAAGCCTAGTCCGAGCCGATCAAATAAAAAGCTCAGCTCGGCTCGGCTCGTTTACTCATCCAAGCTCATTTTCATGTTCAAGATCGGCTTATTTAAGAAAACGAGCCGAGTCCGAGTTTTATTCACGAACGGCTCTGTTCATTTGCAGCCCTGGCCATGAAGTTGTTTTTTCAAAAGATACATCATCTGTTTGAGGCTCTTGCGCCCTAGCCGTGAAGTTGTTTTTTCAAAAGATACATCATCTGTTTGAGGCTCTTGCATGTCAGGTAACAAAAGTAATACCCCATTTTTCCGGTGATTGAAAAAATCTTGGCACAAATGAGGCAGAAAAAGAAAATAAAAATGCAACTCTGATATTTGTAAAGGAAAAATGTTGACAATATTATTTCAAGATTCCAAACACATTTAGAAGTTACGGCATTCCAAACTGTAAAGATAAAAACAGCGTCTTTAAGTAGAGTTAAAGTATTACATTCCACCCACTAAAACAATTGAATAGCTTTTCTTCAGCCTGCCACTTTCCTGCTGTAGGTTCGTCCATAATTAAAGTCCTGAGATCTTCCAAGAAATGGATCGGACTTGGAATCCCACCCCCCAGCCTTCATAGGTGGTGGCATCTGTTGCCTAGGAGGCCTTTTGTCCTTGCCAAGTGTCATATTCGCCAACTTCCCAGCTGTATTAGAGAATTCGTGTGCTTTCCAAGTGTGAACTGTTAAGGATTTCTCAACTGCAACAAAATTAAGTTTTTCTTAATGTATGTAAGAGAAGCCATACATGCAGAAATATAAATAAGGACACAACAAAAATTTAATAAGCCAAACCAATTGAAAATATATCAAGTGCTACCATTAGTCACCTAAATAAAAAGGAAACAACATATCTTTAATGATGAGCTACTTCAGACAATAAGGAAACTGAAATGACAGACAAAAAACAAAAACAGAAACTTACTTGGGCAATTCTTCACAGGCGGTCTGTATTTTGGTTCCGCAGAAGTGTTCAAGGTTTTATCATACTTATTTGCTCCCTGAAAATCCGTAGTAAAATATAATTAAAATAAGTTACCAATAAAAACCAATCCACCATTTTGGCCACTACAATGTCAAAGCTAATCATTGCACAGATAAAGGAAGCTATTTACCTGATAATCCATTTCCAACTTCCGCTGTACAGCTGTAACAATGTAAAATCGGGTCAGGAACTAAGTGAGCATAACATAACAGTCAAAGTAACTTTTAAAGGGAAAACCGGTGACCCGTCCCAAGAGGAAAGGTCACCGTTGAGGGAAACCTTTATGCGGGGCTTAAGTAACAAAAGCAAGGTCAAAGTTTTAATGCTTTGAGAATTTTTCAATAACAGTTATATACATGTATCTTTCCACAGTAATATGGTTATTGCGCAGTTTCAAGTATGTCTAACACTTCCAGCCGATTATGGGTAGGGTAACATAGATCCTTATTGTCACCAAATATGAAGGACAAATGCAATATGTTTTAACCCTTGTATGGGGTAGAGGGAGAGGAATTGTTTATTCCTGAGGGAATAAACATTACAATAATCATACATCAGTAACACCATATGCATCCTCATGAAGACGATGAATGTGCTTTGAATGAGGTATGAAGAATGAACACACCTTGCGGTTTACAATATGACAAATTCCCAGAATATCTCACGTGTTTCTGCTCGAGAGGACCTCTAAATTCACCTGCGACAAAATCAAAAGAATCAGAGTCCTGCTGCATCTTTTCTGTTTTAAAGTGAAATGAGAAGATACAGACATACCAGATGGAGGAGTCCTCACAACAGCGGGTTTGGAGCGAAGAGATGGCGGAACATAATAGCAACTCTGTCAAAATAGATTTCGAGGGAGGTAAATAATATTAAAGCTACAAAAGCAAGCTGATATTAATCCCAACCCCAGAAAGCAAGGAATAAAATATATACGATTAAAGCGCACAAAAAGCCTCCCGGGCTTTAAAAACCCAGACTTTAAATTACCTACATGTACACACAAAACTTCCCAGGCCTAACTTCTACAGGGCTTTGAAAAGCCTGAGTTTTTGGTCAAATCCAGGTTTGACTTTGACCGGGATGACCCAGGCGGAGCTTCTACAACTTTTTGTAATACTATACAAGTCTGAAACACTTTGTTCTCCACTATATCTTGCAATGGTCTAACGGGTTAACAATTAAAGTGGTCTACACTGAACTTTTACCCTATATCTAAACACTATAATAATCGGGTTTTATCCCGGCCGGGATTTATTACGTATAATAATATTCAAATACCTGGAAGAAAGGATGCCGAAGAGCCTCGGAGGCTGTTGGCCTCTTGCAAGGATCCCAGGAACACAGCGACTGGCATTTTCAAAAGAAAACAATAGATTGAGAACAATACAGAAGTAAAATTATATAGCCAAGTCAAATTGTACGCAACAGAGGCGTGAAACTAGAGCAGTAAAAAACAAGCACTTACCGTAATAAGGCTAATTGCATCCTTGCTAGCAGATGGTAATAGTATAGAAAGAGGAACACCTGCAAGCTGCCGTTGGAAAATAGAAGCAATAAAGTTTGTCATTTTTTAGGATATAACAATTTGTGCAATATAATCCCATGTTAGAGCACCAAGAGACAAGCAGTCTAAATCACCTTAGGAAACTGAAAGTTGACAGCACTTGCTAGTTCAAGCCCTTCAGCCCATTCAAATTCTGTTGGACTGCCTATGACACTGCATATTTTGTAGATTTCATCTGCTTCACTGCAACAAAGGTTAACAACATAACTTTCACGTTACAATGCCAAGGAGATGACATAAACATAAGTTAGTTATATTCTGTTCCTTGCCACATCCACACTAACCAGAATATGTCTGTCCCAAGTTAGTCAGGTAAGTAAAAAGTACATTCTCCATACACATTCATAGAAAAAGAAGTAAATAAAGTTGGCCCTTGCGTCAAGCTATTTTTAAAAACGCTTTCTTGTGAGGTGACTCGGAGATGTCGTGCACATGGAGCAACCACCTGCTTGTTGCTCAGGGTGGTCAAGATTGGTATGTCAGCTAAAAAAAAAACCTTACAACAGGAGGTTGGTTTGAGCTGTAACGTAGTCTATATGGATGGCACAGTCATTACTGGCAACGATTAACAGTGAGTTTGAACTTTGAAATCTTAAGTCCTATCTAGTGCAGCAACTTGAGGTCAAGTATTAAGTTAAATTAAAATATTCCTAGGTACTGAGGTAGCTCAGAAAAGGAGTTTTTTCCTAACGCAAGCATGTCTCCAACTTGCTATACGAACCACCAGGTTAGAGTCGAGAACAGATGAGTCACTTACGGATAGTAGTTATTACAGAATCCTGAACAATAAAGAAGACGAGTAGGTAAGATAACTTAGTATACAGCTATTTTGACCAGATATTGCCCTTCCGATTACTGTTGCAAGTCCATTACTCTCTTCTAGAAAATTGCATAGGGATGCAGTTGTTTAGATTTTAAAGTATCTAAACCCTGTATGTGATTTCCGATTTGGTGATCATGGATATATGAGAGTTGGAGGCCCTTCGATGCTGACTGATTTGAGAACTCCCCTAGACAAGAGCACAACTACAGGATAGAATCACTTAACTGGTAGTAATCTGGTGTCCTAGAAAAGTAACAAGAAACATTTGGTATCACGTTTTAGTGCAAAATCTGAATATATAGTGATACTGTCATCGTCTGAGTTGATTTGGCTAATGAACTTGTTACCAGAGCTTCAGAAGCTGGTTCTCCAACACTTTGGTGTTTGCATTAATCCATGTTTAATAAACTAACTAGTGATACTGAACTTAACTGTCATTTTGTTTGTGAAAAGATTGAAGGCATCATTTTAACATGGCATGTGCAGGAAGGTGAACTTGCTCATATACATTTTGGGACCATCACAAATGATTTATCTTCATAACAAGCCGAGAATTCTTGATTTATATGCTGCAGCAGTCCAGCTTGACAATGAGTTTTAGATGAATATTGGTGGTTTCCGGATAAATATTAGCAATCAATTAGTTATTAATACAGTATTACAGTTTATTGTAATCTTGGAGATTCTTCTGAGCTATCACTTTGTGGCTAACTGGCTATACAAGGAGTCAAAGATGTAAGCTCTTTTATGTAACATAAATAAATATGTGTTACAGCTGGAAAATGGAAATCTGAAAGAACATGATTTCAACAAACTTTTCATTACCCAAGTAGTGTGATTAGAAAGAAACAATATAAAAAGAACAATATACCTTAAACCTGGAAAAAGAGGGCGCAGAGTTAACATTTCAGCAATTATTGCACCCATAGCCCACATATCTGTCCAGTAAGGCGAAATACAACGCAAAGCTTTAGAATTGTGGTTTATTTAACAGTTTAGCAAACAAAGCTTTATTTTTTATTTTAACTCACCAACTGCAGAACCATACGCTGGAGACATAAGCAGAACTTCAGGTGCCCGATACCTGATATATTTAAACCTTAGGCATCCCAAGAAGATAATGGGAAAAGACAAATAAGAATAAAAGGGTCATAAATAGGAAGAAGAACTGTTAAGAAATGTTACTTACCAGCGCGTCGAGACATACTCTGTATATGGTGGTGAAGAATTGATCTCACGAGCTAGACCGAAATCAGCAATTTTTATCATGTCTTTAGAAACCAGCAAATTTTCTGCCAGTTAAGAAATTGAAAATTGCAATTTGAATATATATTCTATATAGGCAAGCAATAACTCATGAAAGAAATAAGCCAAACACAATCCACGAAAGTCAGGAACGACTTCCTGCAATTAAAGGAAAAGATAAAAAGCAATACATGCACCTGGAATCTGAAGGACATTGACAATTCTAGATGCAACATACTTCAATATGTTCCCTCTATAACAAGATGCTACTAAAATTTTACATACATTTTGCAGGCAACTCACTGTCCTAATGAATCTAAGTTGTCTAACTCTAAAGCTTTGCACTGATATGTCACACACTAGCACAACACTAACTAAAAAAATAAGAGTTCGATGGTTTAAGTCTCAGTGGAGGCATGTGTGAGCGAGTATTTAAATTTCCGTAATTGACCTTTACCAAAAAAAGGAACTAACTACAGAACAAAGAAACGAACATCGACTATAGACAATTGTTTTAAGATATAGGACAAGGTGTTATAAACTCAATCTATGGCCAACTACAACTTCAATCTTCAGGTGTTATTTAAAGGGGGCAATATTTGTCTGTCGCATACTGCCACAGGAGGAAGAATAGATTGGAGAACTAGTAAAAAATTATTCATTTTGTTCCTTTCTTCGCACCTTATTATCTCCTTTTAATCTTTCATTATCCCTCGTGACACTCCATACCTAGTCATTCTCATGCAAGTATTTGACATATCAATTTGCCATGTTTGAGACGGTTTTAGTTTCCAAGTCTTAACATAACATTTGTCAGGAATCTATTAGGTATTATGATGCAGAACGGAATCATAACAATCAAGAACACCAGCGTGCTCTTGTAAAAGAAAAATGAAATCCACCAGAATTGGAATAAATTCTGAATTTTATTAAAATATCAAAAAGCTGCCGTGAACAATGTTTAATGAGCCTTGTATACTAGCTCTCGAAACCCTAATCCGAATTAAAATAAAGTCAATAATTAATCAATAGCAACTACCAAAAATACTTTTTATAACACGCATAAAAACTGTTTGTCTGTTTTCGTGCAGTCCTTTTTCTGTCAAGTTTTTCTTCAAACTCCCGTGCCTGTTGTCGTCATCATATTGATATTACATCAACTTGCTGTGCAATTATTCATATGATGATTCTTAAAAACAACAACTATGAACTACTGTATATATTCCAACAGTTCCTAATCTAGTTCACCCAGTGAAGTAAAATGGTCACCTGGCTTGAGGTCGCGGTGAAAATATCCACGTTGTTGCATGTAAGCAAGACCTTGAAATACTTGAAAGCACCAATTTCTTACTTCAGTTTCTGAGAAGAGGTTTCTCCTGTCCTTCATAAGCTGGTAGAGATTGCAATCCTGTAAATGGAATTAAATGTCTAACTTTAAGTTAAAAAGGCAACCAAATGATCATGAAGAAAAAGCACGATAGATAAAGCCAATTACCATGTATTCAAAGACAAAGTACAAGATGTCCTTTTCTCTGATTACTTCCTTGAGCTTCACGATATTGGAATGGCTCATTTTCCGAAGTGACTGCCAATAAACAAGACTATATTTATTTGTTCGGATTGAAAAAAAAAAACTTGCTGTAAAATAAAAAATGAATTAGCTACCTTGACTTCTCTCAGATTAATGCATTCTTCCCATGAATAGTATTTCCTCTTCATTTTCTTGATAGCAACCTGTTAAAACTAAGCTTTTAGAATAAAGCCAAAAAAGAGAAGCCAGTACATGCTACATATCCGGGAGCTTCACCAAGGATTTCAACAAACCCGTTATAAAAAATTCAATCAGTCAAAAAATATACTTACAACTTCACCAGTCTGCTTATTCATAGCTCGCCAGACATTTCCAAACGTGCCATTGCCAACTTCATTGATTATATTGTACCTGTATCATCCAAAGTTGATAAGAGTATTCTAGACTCTAGAGCAAACAGTGAAGTTATTATGTAAATACAAGACACCCCTCACCTATCCATTCTTGCGACCTCAGATTCAATCAACCTCTTATTTAGAACTTAGAAGGAGGGCATGAGAAAGTACACAAAATCAGAGTTTGTTCTACTAGGTAACTACTAAAGAATCCTATATAGTGTAAGCTAAAAGTCACACTTGTATGTCTGAATGCACTATTAATTCTCTCCTGTTCCAGGCATGAGCACAAAACTAGAGATCTTTTGATAGACAAGCATCACAACTTTATTCTCGATATATAGCTAAAAAAGGCCTTGAGAAGTCAGGCACAAAAAGCAAAGAGGATAGAACTGCAGATCATCTTGACAGAAGCTGAGAAAAAGGCGTAGTATACTAGACAGTACATGGAGCTTCCATGATTAGAACATAACCAACAGCTATCACAGGTTTAATGACAGCAAACACATTATAGAATACTCAATCTGATGCCTGACTAAAGTCGATGGTATATGGTAGTTCTAACTGGTAACATGAGAAGAAGAATAAGTTATCGCCTTAAAAAACACTCAGTGCAGCAGATTCTAGTATCTGACGAAGGCCTCAATTTTCTTCATGAAATTGCAGACTTCAGCCCTGTGATGAGAAGAAGATAAATCACATTGAAGTTAGCACTATCTTCATAATTTTTATAGATTCATAGATGAAACCACAAGAAACAAATGGAATTAAAGGAGTACCCGTGAACACGATTTTCGAAGTATCTTGAATCAATATTTATCGGCAATGCACTAGCATCCACAATATTCGTACAAACATATGTCATGAGATGAAGGTAAACAGTATATCACACTCTTACAAGTAATTGATACACAGCTTACTTGTAGATGTGAGCTAAAGAATCAACACTCAACCTAGAAGAAATATGCATCACGGCTCCCGTACTGATTAAAAGCCAGTTCACTAAGTACAGTTAAAGAAGGAAAAAAGATATACGTTTCCAAGATTGAGAAAACGCCAATCACGCAATTCCTGGAAATTAAACACCCTGTCCTGGAAGCAATCTGACCATATGAATGTTCTCTCCATGTCTAAGAGAAGATTAATAATTTTTAATAGAAGTCTGCGTCAACCTGTATGCCCAAACGAAGTAATCGAGACTCAGGAAATAAGCAAAAAAGACCAATCAAATTAATATAAACAAAAAAAATATTGTTACAACAAAAATTATAAAATAAACTATTGGTAAATGAAAGATGTCCCATATAAAAGTCTACTGCAGCTTACTGTATAATAATGTGCCACGTAAACATGCTACATCAAATGCCTATTTCAATGAATAACCAAACAGAGATCACTACTTTAAGATGATCATTTTGGTGGCCCAAAACCATAGCAACAACAAATCCCTTCCTCCCATCGCTACATAATCGACATATGCAGCAAACTTTAATTCAAATTCCAATTTCCCACAATTTTGCACATGAAATTCTATCACCCAAACTAATCTGCTCCAAGATACTAATGCCATTAAAAGCCTATATCATTTACACTATTCAACTTATTCCTGATTAAAAAGAACACAAAAAAGGCACAACCTACAACCCGTCTCTTCACACCGCCCTCAGCACTCCAATAAATTTCACATCATAACCTATAGTAGCTCAAATATATCATCCTCCTCTATATATAACCACGCCTATCAAACAACCTTTGTCTCAATCACACATTTTCCGCAATTTACCACTAATCGTAATATTACCGAAACAATTATTAGCCAAGCACACTATCTTAAAACAACGAAACACAAAAATATCCATTCGATCTCTACAACATTTTAAAACAAAACAATCACCCGAATTCATCCGTACTGTGCAATTAACCTAATGGCCTGTTTGAGAACCTGGATTTCATTTGAAATTATGGATTTGATCAAATAAGCTGTTTGTGAATTTTGATTTGGATTTCATTTGAAATACAAGACATTTAAATATTAGTATAAACATGAGAATTTGAAATGATAACTCAAATTCTATCATTTGAAATCCATCATTTGAAATGAAATCCAAGTTTCCAAACGCCCTCTAAATTCAAAATCACAAAACTCCGAAAAACACATAATCTCAAAAACCTATAAAATTCATCCAATCAAACACATATCTCAACCAAAACTCAAGAATTACATAATCAATCACATGAAAACACAAGAATCATTGTCACATACATACAAAATTGAAACCCTAGACATCAATTATACATATACAAACATATCAATTCAAAGACAACATATATAAACATACAGATATATGTATGTATATGATTATACCTAAGGGCGATGACTCCAGACCTCTAAAATCCTGTAAATATCGGAAAACTCCGCCTGTCGCCAGCCTTTTTTATCCTTTTTTTGTGTGTGTATGTATATATTTGAGGTGCCTATATAGAATGGGGTGCTGAAACAACGTTACATAACAGAGATAGCCAATAGGAAAATGACACGCGGAGATGAATGTATAACGTGATTTAAATGTTAGGTGATGTTTAGACGTGCATTTCCAACCAGTTGTGCCCCCTGTTTTCATTTCACATTATTGGCAAGCAAGAGTTTAATTATTGTTTTTAAATAACATATTTTCTATTAAATTTATAAATTTAACTTATTTTGCATGCTCAAAAATTACCCTAGTTAGAATTGTTCATATTTATAAATTTATACATTTATTGTGTGTCCATTAAAACATAGTTGAATAATCTTTTAAATAAAGTTAAATTTTTTAAAAGAATATTCGCAAGTATAATAAATTATTTCCGTCAGAATTTTAAGTTTGTTCTGAAATCAATTTATTTATTATTTAATTGTTATCCTATCCTATATTATAATACATGAATCTACCCAAGTGCAGTTAGTACCCAGTTAACCAATCAGAAAATTATGAATTATTTTAACACCAATCAGAAATCACTTCTATATTTTAGACCAATCACATTATAACCAAAATTTTCCTTATTTAACATTATCATCCTACTATACTAACCACGGTTAGTTAATAATTCTAATTTAAATGCAGTAATTACTTGATTTAACATATTTATATATAATATATTTTTATGACAAAAAATATTTATAATAAGTAACAATCAAAAATTAAAGTCAATTACGATTATACCATTATATATTACTCCATAAAATAATTTTAGAAATATTTACAAACCAAATAAATTCGATGGGCAATAACCGGAGCCCGTTTGACAAATCTTATAAGTAACTTATTTTCAGAAAAAGTACGTGTATATGTACTTTTTCTGAAAATAAGTAACTTAATTTTTATAAGTAAAATTATATTTGATTTTCAATTTTTATAATAAATATTTATATTTTAAAAAAATAAAAATACGAAATTTAAAAAAAAATTACTTATAAACAATAAATTATTTAGTCAAATGGGTATTACTTGGATATGGGGTAGTTAAGTTAGACAAAAACGTTGTCTAAGNTACTTATTTCTGATAAGTTTTTGCATATAAGAGATACTAAATCCTACTTAAATATTTAATTCTAAAAATCAACATGTAAATATGAAAAAAAATTTCGAAATAAGTCGATAAGTTGATAAGTGGTCTGTTTGCCAAACAGGCCATAAATTTGTTTCAGCAAAATTGCACACCAGCCCGGGGTGGACAATTCATTCTAACAGACCGTTTTTATAAAATAAATTGATTATTAACAATTAAAATGTAACACGCGGAAGATTATAATAAGATAAAGCATCGAGTTATTTCCTTTAATATAAATTACTACCTAATCACTGGCTGCCAATGTGGGCTATATGCGTGTCTCTATTCTGTAAAGTGAGAAAACTCTAAATTATCCGGGACCCATGCTATAAAAATTCGTTAACAATCACAATTAGTTGGTGATTATTTTCTTTTTTTAACAAAAAAATAGTTGGTGAGTTATTTAACATATAAAACATGTTTATTAATATGGATTGACCAATTAGATAATTATAAATTAATTTAGAACCAATCAGAGCGCATTACTAAATTTTAGACTAATAATATTATATCAAGAGCTTTCCTTTTTTAACATTGTTAAATTTTAGACCAATCATATTATATCAAAAGTTTTCCAACTCATTTAACATTCTCATCCAAATTTATTAACCACGGTTAGTTAATAATTCTAATTTATATACAAGAATGATTTTATTTAGCATATCCACATAATACATATTTTTAATCAACAAATATTTACCAAAAAGTCACTATTTTAATTTGAAATAAATTATAATATACAATTAGGTATTTTAAATTAATTTTCATATTTAATATTAATTAAAAAAACAACCACTTTAATATAAAGTCAATCACAATTATTTTACTATACATTATTAAATAATATGTTTATACAATTTTAACTAATTCTAAAATTTTATAATACAACTCAACCCAAAATCTGAAAAGTTCAAATTTATTCAAATTTAAAATAACTTGAAAAATATTCATAACTTCCAAAGCTCAATTTTTTTTAAAATCTCAAAAAATATTCATAATGTGTAGATAACACACGCACATATACATACATATATATATATATATAAACCAACACAAAATATATATTACATTATTTAAAATATTGAATATAAGTCAAAAGAATATTATCATTATTTAATAAATAAATTAAGGATCAAAAAATAAAAACTACTTTAGAAGTAATCAGAATTCACTTCTAATAAATCTAACTTAACTCGAAATCTGAAAAATTCGAATTTGTTCAGATTTGAAATAACTTAAGAACTATCCATAATTTCAAAAATATCAAATTTATTTAAATCCTCAAAAAAATATATTCATAATTTGTAAATGATATATTATGTACATAAATGTATATAAGCCAACATAATATATACTTTTATTATTTAAAATATCAAATATACGCCAAAAGAGTATTATCATTATTTGGCAAATAAATTGTTGATCGAAAAAATTCATGTACACATTTTTTATTGTTTATCATTCTTATTTTAAATTACTATTTGCGGTTAAATTAAATTCAAATATAATAATTTTTAATTCAATAAGTTTATATACTACATGATTTCTAAGTTTATTACAATATTTACGATGCATGTATATACGAGTAGATTATGTACCCGTTTGAGAAATCTTAAAATAAGTAACTTATGATTTAAAATGAATAAGTGACTTATAAGTGGTAAGTAGATATGTGCTGATAAGCTGTATAAGTGTTTGGTATATTTCAGAATTTTTTTTTACTTAAATGAATTAAAATAAATAATGTTTAAATTTAATTATCTTAGTTTGTGAATTATAAGTTAGATTAACATTTTACAACATATATTTAAAAACTAAAATTGATAAAAAAAGCGAAAAATAAAAATAAGTTTAGAAAAAGTACGTCGCTACCAACATTCAACTTATCAACTTATAAGTTGTAAATTCGACTTATAAGTTGGGCTGACAAAACACTCGTCGATAAGTACTTATGGGCTTATTTGTCAATAAGTTGGCTTTTAAGAAAAGCCAAACAGGCCCTATATATGTTTATATATCTTTTAATTATGAATTTTTTTAATGTCCTTAAATATAATATCAAAGTCTACCACATATTACTTAACTAATCAAAAACTATAATTTTATTACTAATAAAAGGTAAATATTACTATAAATGAATATACGAGTAAATTACATTTTTTTAATTAAATTATTTTTGGAATTTTTTTAATATAATACATGAGTCTACGATATATTAGTTAAGCAAACAATATTTTAAATTTATTTGTAATAGACCGTAAAATGTATTTACTATAAATGTATATAAGAGTATATTACATATGTTTATATATCTTTTAATTATGAATTTTTTCAATTTTTTTTTTGAAATAAACGTACTTACTTGAATTAAAAACCATCCATCAAAAGGTTACACATGATAAAACTAGGAGCGGTATCATACCACTCGCTTAGACCTGGACTAGAACAGGCAGTCCGAATTGAATTTTTTCAATTTTATTTAACATGATACTCGAATCTACCACATCCACATATTAGTTAACCAATCAAAAAGTTGTAGAATTTTTGCATCAACTAAAGTTCTATTAAATTTTAGAGCAATTAAATTAAATCTAACATGTTTATCTATTTTAATTTAGATTCCACCTTTTTATCATTACTAAACTCAACTGAAGTTAACACAATAACAATTGATCTTTCTTTATAAGTTACCTAAATATAATAACTACTCATTACTATTTTGATAATTAACTAATAAAAATTTGCATTAAATATAAATATCTAAAATGTGGAATCCTTATTCTAATCCAGAACAAACTCAATAATAGAATTATTATACCAATTTAATCATTACGGCAAATCTAAGCCGCTTCTCCTCATTCTTCATCAAATCTATCTAATTCCGATGAACTAAGTGTCCACATCAATTTTCCTCCTACATAAAATGTCAATTTCACTTAAGGCACCAATTTGTATCTTTTTATTATATGGCATACTATACTTGCATAAATTATCTTTATATATTCAATTATATATATGAATCGTATGTTATGTGTTTTAATTGTCTAATAAAATTAAAAGAAAAAATGATTTAGGTTTTCATCATCCTCCGTCTGAATTCTTCGGAGTTACTTTTCATATGAATTTTTCTTATGGCCAACTTTGAAATAGAAGGCTTTGTATATTGTTAATGAACCAGGATAGTTTTATTATTTTTGAAATTTTTACTTCTTACAGGTCACGACAGTTTTATGATTTTTAAAATTATTTCTTCTTACAAACTTCATTCTTCGTTCTTCCAAATTAATGTTTGCGAATTTTGGATGCTTAATTTTATTCCTTGTGTTCTGCTAGACAACAATTCTCTTTTACAAATAAGTTTTTGTTAATGCCTGTGATCCTCATTTTTCAAGATTTTTCAAGAATATATATTGTCCATTCTTGCGTATACGTGTACTGGTTTGTGTGTAAAAAAATGTCATATTATTAAGGTACTCCCTTCGTTTTAAAATAATTGTTCACTTTTGCGAAAAAAATTTGTTTTAAATTAGTTGTGCACTTTAACTTTCAATGCAATCTTTTAAATAAATTCCAAGCACTACCCTCTAGTTTATATTTCCAAAATCAACTCCATGTCATGTATTTCCCATTTATATTTCCAATGCAAATTCTATTCTAAAAACTATATTTATTTAATCTAATTAATATTGATGTAAATACAATTTTTTTATCAACTTTGACTTCTCTTAATATGCGTAATTTTTTTAAAAGTAGACAGTTATTTTGAAAACAGAGGAAGTAACAACTACAAGAAGCTACATGGGCCGTATGGTGATTATGGCCTTATATGGGTGCATTTGTAATTTTGTACAACTAGCTTTTTTTTCGTGCAATGTATTTGTTGTACGGTTCCCTATATTCGTATATTTTTTTATAATTATAATAATATATTAAAAAAATTAAAATATTCTAATATTTCATAGAAATCGTAAGAATACGAACTATATAAAAGAATTATGTGAAGAAAGCTGAGAACATAATAATAAATAATAAATCAAGATACAACTAAAAATTTCTTTTCGCCTTAATCAAAATTTCATACATTAAATTTACTTTTCTGCGAAATTAGTCTCAAAATTCTTCCCAAACTCTTGATCAAAAGTGTTTGTTAACATATTTGAAACTAATAAATAAAATATTAGATTTTGTATAATATACTTTTATATATTAATTTATCATTGAAAATTGAATAATACATTATGAGTATTAGATATTAAATATATTATTAATAACATTTTAAAGTTATAAATAATGAATTTAAATATGTTAGTAGGCAGAATCGAACCTAAAAAAATTTATCGGGTTTCGTTTGATTTATCTTGACTCTATCTTTGAGTTCTAGAAATCAGATTGACGATTTTACAACCCACACGAAGCTCATGAAATATTTTTTTATTCAGTCATGATTTAAAAATATTATTTACGTAAAATTTTATAGAAACTTAAAAGAAAAAACAGTTACGAATTTTGTATTAAGTACTCTATTCAATTTAGAATACCTACTTAAGTAATCAATTCAATTTAGAAGATCTACTTAGTTTTGGTTTAGATTATGAAAATAAAATATTTCCTTATTTTAGATACAACAATTATAGTCTATTTAGTTCAAGATCCAACAATCCTCATTACATTGGTAGTACATGGACCATAACTCCCAGATATTTCGATAAGATCACTCGTATGCATATTATATTATCAGAATATAACAAGGATATAATGCAATTGATGAGTACAGTCTTTAACCAGATGACTAGATGAGTAAATCAAAACTCCCACTTGTAAGTCTCATGTGAAAAAATATGCAATCAGGTATTGTTACTAGACCCGATAATTTTTTACAGGACACGAAAATAACACGAAAATTTAATGTTTGTGTTTGCATTTTAAGTACACGACACGAAAAATACACGAACACAAAGTACACGACCAAGATGTAGTGTTGGTTTTGTGTTTACCCTTTAGGTACACGACACGACACGAGGTACACGAAATAATATATATTTATAATTAAATATTTATTATAAATATGTATATTTATTATAAAATATATATTTACAATAAATATATGTACATATATTTTAGAAGTAATGCATAGTTTTATAATATTGTAAGTATAAATGACTTAAATGTACATATTTCATATAATTTTGTAAATTTTTTACCTAAAAATCTAATATTTACATTTATTATTTTATATTTATATTTTATTCAGTTTTACACGAAACACGACATGAAAACGAAGGTACACGAGCACGAAAGTACACGAATCCTAAATGTGTCGGTTTTGTGTTTGGCTTTTGAGTATATGACACGAAAAGGTACACAATACGAAAGTATACGATCTGAACGAATTGACAGGTCTAATTGTTACGATCATTTTATAAATTATGTGATCAAATTTCCCTGTACTTAAGATATTTTGATATTATTACTTACCTTTTTTATATATAGCATATATGTACACAAAACTTGAGGATTTTTTAAAAAAAATTATATTCATTATTTGAATGTAAATAAGTATGCGTAAATATTAATCTCTCCAAAATTTACTCCAAGCATAATATAATAAAAATGTGTGGTTGTTTATGGAATAACTTAACATTCACCCCATTAAACTATGGAGCCGTTTGATTCATGATTAATGAGCCCAGTTAACGAAAATCGGAACCGTAACTGTAAGTACTCGTGTTTGAATTAGTAATTTTAATATAGTGAATGACAACCTCATCACTTCTATATATAATAACCATACATGAGTATAAAAATTAGTGAGACATTTTATTCGTCTGAATGACATATTTATATTTAAAAACAATGTTCTTAATGTGATTTTAACCTAAGTTTAACCATTTACTTGGATACTTCAATACAACTTGTGTTAATACATCATTTGTATTTTTTGTCATGCAATTAATATATATGTGTATCATGAAAGTAAAATTTGGTATTTTATCATTGCAATTTATAGAATAATATTTTTTAATCATAGTTTTATTTTCGTATTTATTGATTTTATTACATATATATTTTTAAATAATAAAAGTTACTACTTCATCCGTCCTAATTTATCTGTTTTATTTATTTTTTTTTATTTTTTAAATTTAGCTAATTTTAAATAAATATTTCATATAGTATATGATCGAAATAATTAAAACATTATATCATTAGAAAATATTAATTACATATTGGGTTTAATATGTATCATTAAAAAAATTAATCAAAAATTAAGTTGCTTTGATCATAAAAAAATGATATATGACTAGTAAATTAAGGAATAGTGAGTATTGAAATAATAATAATAACTGATATTTAAATGAAATACAATATTATAAAATTAATTATTAATAGTATTTTTAGAATTATTGGTGAATAGATTATTAGACTATATATAATGACTGATTTGTCGAAATAAAACATGTATTTATATTACTCATACGACATAATACATTCTTTCATTTAGATAATCATGATGCTGATATATCTTTTGGACGAAATAATTTTTTTATAAAGATGATTTTAAATTTAAAGGTGCCTAAATATTGAGGTGATGTGATTCATGTTGGGACTTAAGTATATGAAATTCATAAAAATAGTAAAGGTAAAACAAATTATGTTAATTATTAAAATACTCTTCTTGTTATACCCGTAAAATTTTTCATCTTAGAGTTAATATAAATATTAGTATATCGACAAAGTGGACTATACAAGACACTAATATTTTGAAAAAAAAATTATATTAACAAAATAATTTTAATATATTAAATAAAGGAATATTTTTACAATCAAGATAACGTTCCGGAATAAACAGCTTGGAAATCAATGATATAATTGATATTCAAGTACAAAAAAATATTGAAAGGCTGATCAATTAAAATTCTCAAATTAGTCACCTTTTGATATTTTTTAATAGATGCTTGCAGATGGTAATTTATAAAATTATGACAGATATTTAAATGTTCAACATTTCACTATTATTAGAATATAGAACGCATAGATATTATTTGACTTGGCATGTCCGGCAAGAAGGATGGTATTTTCTCAAGATCTGCAAAGGAATCTCATGGTTCTCTATGCGGTGGAGCAATTATACGAGATCATATGGGAACGTTTGTCTCATTTATCCTTGCAAACTTTAGTCACTACATAGTTTTTAGGGTAAAAGTTTTATCCATGACCAAAGTTTTTGAGCTAACAATAAATTTTTAAATAAATCATTGGAAGTTGCCCTTGATAGTCTAATTTGTGAGCAAATTCTTAAACAAAATGGTAATTTCAAATGGTAATAGCCAAGGGTGATTTTCACTTAGTTAAATATCACAAACTGGACAAGTTGCGCCTAGAGTGATGAGTTGTATAGTTGGTGGCGCCTACTTGCATGTTTGGATAGCTTAT
>PHNY01119947.1:43440-54479 GCA_003724115.2 Anethum foeniculum | reverse complement strand
TCTTTTCGTGATTCTGTTACGGACTTCAGTCTTTAGGATCATGTTTTGATTCTTTGTATTCATCATGTCTTCAACTTCAGGATTCCTGTGCTTCATAGGTTTAATATTATTTTCCTGTTTCATATCCTAGTTGAGTTATATTACCTCTATTACATATTACGTTACATTATGCTTTACAGTACTCATTTAAGTACATGCAAATATATTAGTATTAAAATTAAAATTTAACATATAAATCATGCACACCGATAGTCAATCAACTTATATGAGGTATACTTGCGATATTAAATTTTTTTATAGATAAATAAATAATCAAAAATATTTTACTACGTATTGCACAAAAACAACTTAAAAATGACATGTGGCTCGCACGGATTATTATGCTAGTTCTTTTAAGTTGGGCAAATCATACCCTACACAATCTTTGAGAATAGGAAGCTCAATTCTAAATATTGGTGTTTCATTGGTGTTTCAATTACTAGTAATTTGGTATGGGGAAGGGAAATCTCATTCCCACAGGGAAGGTAAATTATACTCTTCTCACCCGTTAAAATTTTATATCATTCTCATTCTCATTCTCATTTACCCCGTTTTTATATTTTTCATTTATATTTCTGATTCGTTCCACTTCATAATCCAAACACTTTTTAGAATTAGTTAAATAAACTACATAATTGTTAATTTATTCTGGAATCATTTCTTATGTTGGCTTTTGCTGGCATTGTAGTTATTTTAAACACCTATTTTGAGAAGGAGGACTCCATTTCTTTCTTGGCCCATTTAGGGTAACATATTTGCAATCCAGCCGAATGAAAAAAAAGATAAACAAATGTAAACTCAATCAACTTTTATTGATCTTTCCTCTAAAATCTATTTTTTCTTATTACTTCATTCCATTTTATTCGATTCTTCATTTTTCCAACAAAACACAACATTAAAATGAAATTGATAGACACGTTATCCAATCCCTATATTATTTAATCCTTGTAGGAAGGATCTATAATCCGAGATTATCACCCCTAGGGGAGATGAAATAGCCACATCACTATGTATAGCTTCAAATCTTCAGCTAATGCTATTGAATCAGATTCCATCTGTCGCACTCCAATGGTTTTCACACTAGTTATAATAATATAATATAATGATAGTATTGACTTTGTTCTTAACTTATTTCAAATTGTATACCCATAATAAAATGAGTTGTGTGTCGGTGGCAAATCAGGATTATAGTATATTATAAAAGAGTCAATACACCCCGAATATGCCCATAAAAAAGGAGTTGTATTTACACTTTGAAGGTTAGCTGAGGCTGAACTGTAAGTTAATACCTTCCTCACTGCATGTGTTTGCATCAATTTCCCCTCTCTACCTTATCAGAACAACCACATTAGTTTGCAGAGACCAGGAGATCATAAGTAAGCAGTAGAATTGTCTGCTTCTCAATTTCATAACAAGATACCTAATACATTAAGATCAGGAACTGTAATGTTCCGAGTTTCCGAACACATTACATGATTTCGACTTACAGAAAATATATCAGGATGAGGAAAAAATAAGAATGAAGCAAATTACTAAGAGAAACTGTGAATCATTACAAATTGTACATTATGTGAAATGGAACAACTTTCTTAATTTCAAGGTATAAATAAACTATTTCTGTAAATGTAATGGAACCTTTCTTCTCTTGTCTATAGTTGCTGGTACAATTCTTTCAGGATATCAGCAGAAAATTGTTTTTTTTGGTTGTTGGTTTGTCAAGAGCTTTGTTTAGAGTACCACAGCTTCTTCTGGCAAATCAACACCTTCTCCTTTTCTGCACCGTACTCGTTGTCTTCTGTACGACAGCTCCATTTCATGCCCTTGGCCATGGTTGTAATTGCATCTGTGTAGTAAATTGACTCGCGGATTATTGCATATCCGTTAGGTCGAAGAATTCTATCCATTTCTAGTAGCACAAACTTCATATCACATCTGTACAAGTAATAACAAGCATTAGACAAAGTCAAAGAAACATAATCAAATATAACAAAGTTAATGCTAAAAGCTTCAGAAATACGGAGGACAAGGAATATAAACACCGAGCCCTTACCTGTGACTTTCAGAAGTAAAGAGACTGTCAACATGAAGTAGATCATAAGTTCGAGGGTATGTTGAGAAAGCCTCACACCTGCAAAATAACATGATTAACGTCTCAACATCTGCGTATAGTCTTATAAAAACTATAACTTTTTTGTAGGGCAACAAGTGTGTCATTACTGCAGACTTTTAGATAGATGCAATAAAAATTACCAGTCATGGTAGGTTCCAATGAGACCCCTGTCGTAGACTACCGGAAGAGTATTTTCAGAATAGGAGGAGACTACATTCATCACCCACAAGGGATCATCAATTACAGAAGCAGCAAATCCTCCATAAAGTGTATTCATGTCCATCACATTTCTTATCTTGTCTGTACCAATTGCTGGAAGCAACTTCTTGTAGTGCTTTGTTCGCACCTTCCATTTACTATCATCGTGATTAAAAGTACCATCACTGCCACCACGAACATCGGCAACACGTTCTGGAGCACTGTGCAATCTTTCGGGCCATTTGGGAAGGGAAGGTAGTGCTAGCTTCCTCTTCTGGTTTGGAACAACAACACAAGGCCTGAGTGGGGTGTACCATGCTGAATCAGGTTCAGTTCCGTCGTCACATTTAGGCGGGTATACGTCTGCGTTATCAAGTTGCTTATAGCAGCTATTGTCTGAAGACTTCTGCCACACAGCAATGTCATCTTTTTTGTCAAATAATGTAAAGCACATTGATGTGAGTAATTTTTGCAACTTATCATAATCAGATTTTTGGTCTGCAATAGTAGTGTTCCAACCCCTCCAACGGTTCTCGTAGTTCACTGGTGGGCCAGATAGAACCCAGAATCCTCCTGGACGAAGTATACGGTGAACTTCGAGAAGGTAAATTCCACCTGAATGAAAAAACAGAAACATATCACCATAATTGAACCAAAAGTAGCCAACTAATGCAATAAATGTAAATGTTACAGTACAAATGTAATTAAACAAACAGATCTTATGTAACATACTAAGAATTGACTAAATTTAAAACAGTGTGATAAATGTACAGTATTATAGATAGTATTCTATTGCGGACCTTTATTTTACAAATGGGTAATGACCCAACTTTACCCCAAGATATTGCAAGATAGATTTCCCTACTAGAGTCAAAACATGAATTAAGTGTATACTTACTATGGTTTTTTTTTTTTTTTTTTGTATTTTAGTGATTTGCTACATGCCTATTGTGGAGAAACCAGACAATTAAGTTTCAGAACTGGACTGGCAAAGAACTGGAGAGACGCTTAATAATAGTAGAGTTTTGTAGCGTGGTTAACAATCTGAAAGAAAGCAATCCATGTTATACAAACCCCATGTTTTATATTATATGAAGCTGCAGTTTACATACCAAATTCTGTCCATGGGATAAGGCATCTTGAGCAATGAGCCATATCAAATGAGTTTGAAGGGAAAGGTAGTCTCTGTGTTGAAATAATCCCTAGAATTGCAGGAATTCCACGTTCCAAAGCAAATTGGACTTGAGCCTCATGGTTATCTCTAGGAGCAAGAGAAACTGTTAATATCCCTCGATCAAGTAGATCACCTCCCCAGCTAGCAACCTACAAAATATTTTGTTAATATTTTGTACTTTTTCGTTTTTTTAGCTAAATAGAGATTTTATACTATTACTTGCACGTTACAGGTAACATAGATAACCATCAATTACCAGCCTATTGATGTCATCAGAATTGTTTGCTCAAGATGAACATTATAAGGGGAAATTGGTTTTCGAGTAAGTTAATTCATATTAATGTCCAAGCATTTTACAGATAATTAGACTTACCCCACATCCAGTATCAATGGCAGTCCGGATAGTCCCGTCTTTCATTCCAGGGATTAGATCTTGCATCAAATCAACATAAGCACCAACTCCGTTGGGGAACATAGTGCCTCCGCCAGGGAAATGAAACTTCTCCCCTTCTTTCTGCAGCCAGTGCTGATTAGACTTCTGCTTGTTAATCCAATTATATGGGACATTCCTGAAAGATTAATAAAGGTTAATTACCAGAAGGATCACGAAAAAGATAATCAACCCAGTAACTAAAGTTAAGAGAACTGGGAGGTGTACATTACCTGTACCAACACTCATTTTTGCTTGTAGGCCACTTGATTGGGGTCTTGTAACCGTCAGGTGGGGGAACCAAACATTCCTTTTTCTCAAAAAGAGGAGGGCAATGGCGTTCCATAAATGTTAGACGATGAACACCATACTTCCTCCATCTCTGCGCAAACGAATTATCCAAATTTTTAGAAAAAAATATATATAAGCAGGCCGAGAAGAGACCTTAACATCACTGGTTTGGTAACAAATAGTACCTTAGGATCTGTGCATGGAGTGTAATCTTGATAATCAATTCCACAATCAGGAAAGGAAACAGATTTCACTTGCAAAGAAACAGGAACAGCTGCCTTCGATGATTCCACTGCCTTGGCGACGTCATTAGCCAATATTCTGTCTTTCTCTGGACAATAGATTTTACCAAGATAGAAAGAAAATCCACATAACACAATCAGGAGTACGGTCATGGGGACTATCCTGGTATTTTTGTCATGTATCAGTTTTCCATCCTTGTGCTTCATGGTCGCCAAACTAATCAGCTATCTAGGAAAAAAGCAAACAAAAGTGCGATATCATATAATTAAACTTCAACAGATCTACGTAAATGTAAAGATGATTACACAGAATAATCTAATTAGCATCCAGAAGTTTAAAAACAGAACTTAAAACAGTCTCAGACAATGAAGAAGTGTTCACTTTATTAGTAAGTGCTCTCCCAAAACCCCACTAAAACTTATTGCTTTTGTGCAAACCAAAATGGCAAAAAATGTTAAAGCTGATCAAACAAGTCTACAAATATCAATTACATACAACTGAAAATTTTGCTAAAAGCTAGTGAAACTGTGAAAGAGACCTAAAAAGAGAGGGAGGAGCAATTACACAGTACTTATCGATTTATGCAATGACTTCGACACTAATGTATTAACACCTAAGAAACCAGAAGAGTTAAGATACCAGAATGCTCAACTCGACTAACCAAGTTCGTAGACGATTTTAAGAATACTTCAGAATATATAGAGATCTGCTCTAGAGTACGCAGTACTAATGTGTAAGAGGATAATGCAGATCCAACCCAACCAACCATTACTATATACAATGTTCTCAAATCATCCCAGAAAACTACAAGATCTAATTGCAAATATCCTATTACATTTCACATGATCCTGGGCCCCAAGACTAATAGATAATGATAATCAGTCGGCCACTTGGGACCCTCCTACCAATAAGTCTAAGAAAGATGAAAGAAAATCAAAGCAATCAACTTCACTGCAACAACCATGCATAATCCGAGAAAGGAACACATGTACTAAACTATTGCATATACAAGCTGGATATCTAGTTAAGTCATTAATTACTCAAACTAATGAAAATTCACACTCCTTGCATTATACTAAGTGCTAAATCAGTTGTTTTGTTTGTCACTGATCAAATACCAATAGCAACAATAACTTAAAACATACAATTCTTCAAGAAACATGATAAGACCATGGTACTAAAGTAATCCTACCAATATAAAAAATGGTAATTAGATTGAAAGAGAAGGATAAAATCTAATCTTATCAAAAACCCATCTACCACTTGCCAACTTAACTCATAGAATTATTTGAAATTCAAGAAGATTTCAAGAAAAAATGAATTACATCACTCAACAACACACACACACACAACAGAATCTAGTACATAGATGAGATCAGATTAAGTACCTTAGTTAAAGATTGACAAGCAGCCTACTTCTCAGCTTCTAATATGCAAATATATATATATGTATCTATATAAACACTCAAAATTTAAGTTGCCCTCCTCTGTAAAGCCTGTGCAGCTCAAGAGGATAATGTGAAGAGCAAGAGAGAGATATCTTGGCCTCACATAGAAATGCAAACACACATATATATAAGTGTTTGTATGTGTTAAGACATACAGATAGGAGATAGCAAGCACTTAAAAAAAAAGTGAACTGGTTCTTTACCTTCTACCATGCTGTCTTATTCATTGTATTTATATTTTCTTGTCTTGATAAATTACCATCCTAACATCATTTCAAGGTTCCTTCCTTGTTTCTTCCTTCTTCTCTGTCCTCTGTCAAAATGTGATTTTTACTTTTTGTACAATAAAAAAGGTGGTGGTAAGGTAAGAATATGACAGAAGAAATTTTGTAATTTTGCTAAAGATGGTATCTTTAGTTGATTTATTCTGTGCAATGTGCAGTTGTAACACACACAAATGTGCAACATTTTCTTCCATTTTGTCACAAATATGTCTTTTAAATTATACTATTCATAATTCTTTTAGAAAAATTAGGAAAACATTTTTTTGCTATATTATTTTTTTAATTTAACAGCTTCTCTGAATCTACATGTTGAAACTTAAAAGAATAAAATGAATTCACTTTGTTTCAAATAAAAATTAAGAACAAGTTCTGAACTTCTGAATTCTGATATGTAAATCATTTACTTTTTGTTGTTTCTTAGAAGAATTTATTTTGGTTGGTGAAAATATTTTACATTACATATACGATTCTTCAGTTTCCAGAAGTAACTCCTACATTAATTGAGGAACTAACTTGTACTGAAAGTCTAAAATTTTGACAGATCTTGATAGTTGAGATAGAGTTAGGAAAAATATCAACCAAAAGAAATTACTACTATGTCAAGTGACAAGTATAAATTAATTAACGAATTTTCTATCATGGGCACACAACAAGCGCGGAAACTCATAATTTTAAGTCATTTTGATTGGTTCCTTATTTAGATAGTGGTGGACCCCCTGCATTCACAAAAATTCCACCAATCACATTGGTTCAAATTTATAAGTTTTCGCGCTTATTGTGTGCTCATGGGCATATGGTAGAAAAACCGATTAATTAATCTTGAAAGTAAAGCATAAAAAATTATTACTAATTATAAGAAAGTAAAGACATGTAATATGATCATAAAACTTGAAATTTGTGATTATTCTTTACCAAGGTAATGATTGTGTATCGAATAAGAGAAGTTCCCAATGAAATGTTGACACCTCATGATCTGCAAAAGTTTTGTTTTGGTTCCAAAAGCTCAAAGCAGTCACGTCCGTAACGTATATCCGATTTATCGCATTTTGCTCTAATTTTTATATCAAAATTACGTGAAAGTTACGCTATTTTTATATTAAATTTTAATTTACTTACAGTATACCATAAAAAATTATTATATTATTACTTATTTAGAGAATATATTATTACTTATTACCACACCGAAACTTTTTAGAGAGGTTATTATTTAGAGAATATTAATTTAGAAGGATTCTATGTATATTGAATTTTATATTATTATTATTATTATAATATATAAATGATTGTTTATCAAATTATGAAAATAATAAAATTGATAACCAAAAATAGAAATATATTATTATTAAAATAATAAAAAATTCTAAAAATTTAATATGACAGTTATAATTTTTGATATAACGTCAAACTAGGGTAACGTTGAATTGTATTGGGGAAATATTGTGAATTTACTAGACTTAAGTTCAAAAAGGTAAAAATAAGAAACAGAAGAGGCGTTGTTGACGGTGGAAACAAACCACGATCACTAATAAATGCATTAACACGCATCAAGAATATTAGTACTATAAAACTGTATGGATTTGTTGTACTGCGACTTGTTCAATTTTATATTTCTATCTGCTTCAGTTTCAACTCTCCTACTGCATCTAACTTTTTTTTTATTATTATTATTATCTTATTTCGAAGTAGACCAGAAAGTTGTTGTACCATGTACTCGTGTTGTATGTATTTTTGTACATATAAATGTCAACAAACTAGTTCATTGACACAAATGGTCTTACAAAACAAACAACTTGCAATATTTGTATTTGTATAAATGACTATACTCCAATGAAAATTAATCTGGTATTCCAGTCGAAAAAAAATTAAATAAAAAATCGTGAAAATTAAATCAAATTACTAAAATAATTTGATTCAACCATCAAGATGATTTGTGTATAGGAATTCCTGGTTTTATTTAGTTTTCATTATTCACAATTCAAATTTAAATTTGGTTCTCAAAGTGTATATTTAGAGGAGTACTCCCTCCGTCCCATTGAGAAGTATAAGTGCACTGTTTGCACGCATTTCGAAGCTCCTATAAAGCGTAGTTTTATAATCTTTTTTTAAAATTTTTTTTTTCTGAATAAAAGTTTAAATATTAAACTTTTATTCAGAAAAGAAAAAATTTTAAAAAAAATTATGGAACTATACTTTCAATGAGCCTTAAAAAGCGTGCCAAAAAGTAACATAGAGAATTTAATGGGTATATAATGAAGATGAAGATGAAGGTACTGTTATGTTTTTCAGATGTCCAACGTGCCCTCATCATGCCGACAGGGGGCCGGCACGATACAGATTCTTTCTTAAACTATTAAATTAAGTATTTGTTCTAACAAATTTCGAAATAACGAGGAATCAAATTCATAATATAAGATGACAAGATATAACAAATAAGTTTTTAACTGCTTGAACTGCCATATCGAGTTAATTGTAGTTGATACTATGATGTACTTCCTCCCTCTCATATTATGTGTTCTGTATTGACTAGTCAATGGTTAAATTGTTTAAATTTTGATCATATATTATCTTTAATATATAATTAAATAATTTTTAAAACTTATATCATTAGAAAATATATATAATCCTCTTTAAAAAGTGTTTGTCAAAATTTTATAATAATACATAAATTTATCTCAATTATTGGTCAAAGTTGAGTCAATTTGACTAGTTAATAGTCAAAATATGACACATAATATGAGACGGAGGGAATAACATAAAAAAAAAGTTTTTTAATATTAAAATAAAAGTTATACTTCAATATTAGTTTCATAACTAATTTTATTGGTATAACTATTTTTAATTTTTATATAATTCAATCGACTTATGATATTTACTGTACAAATATAAACTCAACAATACATATGTGCATATCTGTATATAATTCAATCTTCATTTTTAGTAATGGATAATGCGGCAGTTATAAATGCATCCTAGTATAAACTCAACAATACATATATACATACATGCATTTAAATATAATCCTCTTTTCAGATTAAATTATTTTATATTTAGTGTTATAAGTAAAAACAAAATCAAGTATATTTAAATAAAATCAAGTATAGTATTGTATTCAACCGGTTTCAATATAAGATGAGGACATTTTTTTTTAGTTATTTCATGACACCTCAGTAATCTTCTCTTTGCATTAGTTCACACACCATCCTCTATTGTAAGTACCTGTCCAAAAATTTTGTGTTGAAGGGAAATTGAATCTTTGACCTTGCAGTAACATCCCAACCGAGCTTGGTACCATATCACTTCTAATCTTTAATCTAAGTAAGTATACTTTGGGAAGCAACGAGGACAAAATAATCCAAAATAAGTGTTGTGATCAAGTAAATTCTGTGGGGTCAAATTTTTCAACTTCTATCCTAGTATAGCCATTTTCTTTGGTCAATCTATCCTAGTAACTTAAAAACTTATATGCAAGTATGTGTTCTTGAGTATGGGAACAAAAAAAGAATTTTGTCAAAAAAAAAGTATGGGGAACAAAAATATATTGAAATTTGCAATGAATCACTCTAATCAAAAAACAAGATTAAAAATAATGACAATTAGCAAAAAAAAAAAAAAGATTAAACATAATGAATCATATAAAGTTGAATGAGGTACAGAATGAGATACACAAAGAATGTGACAGATATTGCTGTTTTTATTTTATAGGCTCGTACTGTTTTTGATTAGCAATCATGGTTTATTAGGCTCCACGGCTTCGCTCGCTCGCTCGCCAATTGTTTTATTACAAATTCATGTCTGAATTATAAATTAAATATTATTTTTCGATTATTACACACTCATACGGTCGTTAAATTCTTGACTTCCCATAAAAGAAATAAGAAGTTGAACTACTATACTAACTTTTTGTTGACACAAAGCAAATGCTGTTGTATTAGTAATTTTGAAAAAAAAAGTTACAAATTAAACAGGAAAAACGTCTAAATCAGACATGGAAAAAGGATGAGGATCGGGGGATGATGGGAGTTGATTGAATAAAACACAACATCTAGCCAAGCTCAATTATTGATATCCCCATGTTCTTAATCGTGCTTTATATCACATGCAAGTGAGACAACTCAACTCAACTCTGATTAATACAGGATCGAAAATGAAATAAAGATTTCTTCATCGTTTTGTGATTTCTGAATATTATAGAGAACACTGCGTTAATATAAGCATAAGACATGCAGGCACGATGTCGCTTATACACCAATACTCTCGGCTCTCGGCTCTCGCAGCATTCAGATATTCTCTATTATCTGTAACGAAAAAGACTTGATGAGCACCGACAGTATAAATATATAGGTTTTACTTTATTCTTTGCTTGAGCTTTATAATATACAGCTATATATTAGTCTACGCGTTTGTATAATTGATTACATTATTATCTGTTTCATGTTTGTTTGTTGTGATTAAATTTCCGGAAAGTTAAAGTGCCTTAGATCTGTTTTTCTAAAAGCTTAACTCACAATTCACTCTTTTTAAAAGACGACTCCTATTATATTCGGGAGCTGATATGTGCACACCCTCATCTACATGTGCACACCCTTCTTGCTAATATTAAGATCAAAATACCCTTGTTTGCATTTTAACTTTAACCTATTTTAATGTTCAAATATGATATTTTGGTCCTATATTTTATTAAGAAGGGTGTGCACATGTAAATGAGGGTGTGCACATATCAGCTCCCTTTCTTTACGTAGTTAAAAGATACTCCCTCCGTCCCGCCGAGTAGTATATATTGGGGGACAGGGGCTCGGCACGCATTTTAACGCCCATTTATAAC
>PHNY01119947.1:27164-43415 GCA_003724115.2 Anethum foeniculum | reverse complement strand
TACATAAATAATTTTAAATTTTTTCTTTTTCTAAATAAAAGTATAATACTTGAAGTTTAATTCAGAAAAAGAAAATTTTAAAAATGAATTACGGAAGTATACTTTATATTCACCTTAAAATACATGTCGAACTTTAAAAAAATTATGTATACAGACGGAGGGAGTAATACTTAACATTCGATAATTATTGTGTCACCGTAACATTTCCATTTATATAATTATTTCAACCAATAATTAGGAAAAATGCTAGCTCAAATATTTCCCCAAATACTGATGTCATGTTATTATTGGTAACTTTCTTCATATTAATATAGAATATCCCCGTTAATTTGACGATACATAGCACTACTCTGGTACTTACCATGTTCCACTCCAAAATTACAAATCAGTGGACATGAACCCAGAAACTGTTTAATTTGGACTCTTTACTGTCGTAGTGGAGGGTGAAAGACAAGTTTTGCGTAGTTAATTAAGAGAAGCAACCTACAACAGCACGACTAAACTATTATATTCAAAATGATAGCGAAAGATTAGATGAATTCTGATTTACAACTTGTTGATTAATTTTAGTTTGTTAATAATAAAAGCAGACTAGTTATAATGTAATCCAATTTGAGTCGAGTAATTCAATTGCATGCCTGCTCCATCTACACATGAACTTGTACTATCCACGATGATATCAACGCGTTTGCTGAACAGATTCAAAGATATACTTGCAAACAAACGGAATTTTATATGTGTTTGTGGGTGTCTTCATTACATGAAAAAGAACCAGTCTTGAACCTCAATAATTACACATGGCACCAAAGTTTGCATGTGCTTCCTGTAACTGTTTGTTTGAATATTTTAGCCTGTGTTTTTTAATCTTTTCATAAAGCCACTTACATAGTTGACCTGTGATTTCAATCTATTATGGGTTTTATTTCAATCTACTTATCTAAATACATGCTGATGTATCAACTATGTTCCAAAGCAGTGAAGCACAGTGTCCAATGCTTGCTGCTAGTATATAAAACAAATGTCTTGCTGAAGCAGTTCTAACATGAAACAACAGATGTTGATAACAAACATCTGGACTTAAATAAACACTTTACCTCAATCACATAACAAAACCATGACTCATGTAGATTTATAAACACATGTACTGCAAAAACAGATATCACATAATATTACGGGGAAAAAGAGAACACAAGAAAAACGAAAACAAAAAACTGATAAAAGATTATAAAGGCAAACCAACTGCCATTTACAGCAAGATTGGTCCTACGGCTACCGATTATAGACAAGGGTAGTTCCAAAACTGTCCAATATCAAAGGTATGAGCCAGCTGACGAGTATATCATGATTACCTGCCAGTAAAAGAGCAGAAAACAATTAATGTTGTGATGACATGATAAATATGATCACGAAGAAAATAGGCTGCTGCAAGTTTTTTTTATAAGAAATATAACATGTAGGTGTGATATTTAGTTCCCAGTTTTTGTTACACACACTATAAAGTATTCACGTATTTAAAATTCAAAAAATTAAAACTAAGAAAATGTGCCTGGCTTACATATTTACTAAAATTTAATGTACAAGTGTATTATTATGTATACATAAATTCATACATTCATACATGACATATTAATATTTTTTTTGTTTGATTTTGATGTACATTAATAGAAATTGAACGTGTGACATATTTTTGATGAAACTAAGTTGTAGATGAATCTTTCAAAAAAAAAAAACTTGGCTATGTTGAAAGTTCATATAAGAAACTAATGGTATAGAAAGCTGATAACTTGTAGCACTTGGGTAAATCCTCAGTTAAGAATGTCAAATAAGGGTAGAAGAGAAATTCACTCTAATCTTAATTGCACTTTAACTAAATGAAATGAAGTTCCTTCATCTGAGTGAAAAAACCTTAAACGCCACATGTTTTAAAAAAAAGAGGGAGTACACAAGTAGAACGTTTGTCAAGCTGTTTCACCTGACATATCTATATAAGGTTGGTTTGATATACATTATTCCCTATATACACATATAAAAATGTTCATCTTGTTATTTTTTTTTTAATAGAAATAGAAAAGCCTATAAGAGTAAGTTTGTTTTTGATATCTATATATGTGTATATTTACAAAGAGAGATTTTACTTTTATGTAAACTTTGTCCCCCCCCCCCCCAAAAAAAAAAGCACTGATTAGTTAAAAGGAAACATGCATGCAATATAAATTGGCATCATATGATCTGCCAACTGTTGACACCAGCTTAAAAGTTTAATATAGATATGCAGAAAACTCTCATACCTGTTTACTCAGTAGCCACCCACATATTGGTTAGAAGCACTCCCATATCTTCCAGCTGAAACATTGCCACTTCCATAACCAGCAGTTGAACCCCCTGCACCGGGACAATCTTTTGCCCAGTGACCAGGTTGATGACATTTAAAACACTCGCCGCCACCACTGCCACCACCAGCAGAAGTAGAAATATTGCCGGTTCCATAAGCAGGAAGTGCACTCCCAGCATTGGGACAATTAGTTGCCCAGTGACCATGTTGATGACATTTAAAACACTCACCACCACCGCTACCACCACCACCAGCAGAAGTAGAAATATTGCCACTTCCATAACCAGGAAGTGCACTCCCAGCATTGGGACAATTACTTGCCCAGTGACCAGGTTGATGACATTTGTAACACTCGCCACCACCGCTACCACCACCGCCAGTAGAAGTAGAAATATTGCCACTTCCATAACCAGGAAGTGCACTCCCAGCATTGGGACAATTACTTGCCCAGTGACCAGGTTGATGACATTTGTAACACTGGCCACCACCGCTACCACCACCTCCAGCACTGCCACTGCCAGCAGAAATTGTCCTACTAAAACCTCCACCAAACGAATGTTCTTGACCATCCATAGCAGCTGGACATTTAATACTGCTGTGACCCATTTGACCACAGGTACTACACCTCATATAGGCAGTAGTCGGCCCAGTTGATGCAAGGGTAGAACCAACATTTTGGTTCCCAAACTGCCCTACTTGACTTGCCGGCAACCCGATCCCTTGACCAGCAGTACTAATATTTCCCATATAATTGACATTTTGCTGTACAGACTCCTTAATTCCAACACTACCATATGCAGCATTATTCGTTGCAGTGTTCAAAAAGGAATTTTCAGACTTCAAAGCCACTGAAACTGAGTCGTTCCCTTGAAGCCTATTAAGTGAATCAAAGAGACTTCTAGTCTCCGATATAAAATCTAGTTTATCAACTTTGACCACAGTGGACTTCACCCGTTGTTCGTCACTAAATGTCTCCTCCTTCACTTTCAACTTGAACAAATATTTGTTGAAGAGAACCTTGCGGACGAATTCTGAAAATTTTTCATCATCTTGCTCCTCGTATTTCAGTGTATACAACTCTTTTGCAGAGGTTCCAAAGATTTCCTCTCCAATTTCCTGAAATCCAGTCACCCATGTTAGGCCAGTATGGTCCTGTATCTGAAACTGGAGTATATATCTATAATCACATTCCTCAACAGACCGATCACACCTCTCACATCGCCATGTTCCATCTCCATTGTTTATAACTTTTTTGTTACACTGTCGTTCACCGATCTTAAGGGGACATGCAGTATAGCAGAAATTGTCCGTTTTAAGATACGATAGAGTAGCAGTTACTGTTATCCAATCTGGCTTTTCAGAAGTCCCTAGATTTTCGTCTTTGATTTGGGATATTGTTTTTCTAACATCTTGCCTTCCAATAGCTGCCTCCTTGGAAAGAGAAGATACTGGAGCATTCTTCCCTTCATTCTCCATCCATGCTTTTAGTTTGTGAGCCTCGGGAATATCTGGTTCTATAATCACCTTACTAGTAGGTATTGTCCCAACAGTCTTCCCACTGAAGTCATTCACTTTAGCAGATTTCACAGCCAAAACAGGATATACCCCTGAATCACATATGTTTTGTAGTGTTTGTCCTTCTGCATTGCAAAAATTTCCCCACAAAGTTACTTCAACACTTCTTCCAGACATGTCTTTAATTTGGAGGGATCTCTTCAGCGTTTCAGTACCATTTTTCCTCATTATCGGGGTTGACGGACTGATAGAGCAAAGCACACCAATGACATCAATAATGGTATTACTTTCTATACCTTCAATTTCATTAATGGGCCGAAATTGAAAACGTTGTTGCGGTATCGAGTGTTCACCTTCAAAACAAGGCTGCACTGTCGAGGAGCTGTCTAACATAATTTCATGATCATTTCGGAGATGATTAAAGTTTCTTTGAGCTGGTCTCAGCGTGCCTTTTGAAATTAGATATACTTTGCCGTCCTCAATCTGGTGGTAAAACTGGTCAGCTGCAGCATTAAAGCAGGTTGCACGTATCTCTCCACCATCAGAATCAAGAAGATCAAAAGAAAATACCTTCCCTTCACCCCGCTGATTACTGTATTGTCTAAGATCTCCCTTTGCTGTCACTCTGGCTTTGATTGTCCACCTACCTTGATATGGATTAAGAGCTGCAATAGGAATAATCCTTGGCGGTGCTCCATTCTTTGCTACTGGTCCTCTGTTTCCGTACATTGGAGGTACTTGAGGATATGCTGGCTGAATAGGACGCACATGACTATTTGACGGTGACCGTGAAAGTCCAGTAGCAGACTCTGTGTTTGAGTACCCAAAGGCTGAAGTTTGATTATATTGTCCTGATTCTGCTTTGCTTGCTGAGCTATTATATAAAGGCGGGCCAGAACTCCTTCCTTGTCCAGGAGCTTGCATATAACTTCCCATACCCACATTTTCTTCGTTGGACATTAAGCCACCACTAAATGAATTTCCACTTTGGTATTGAGGATTACTAGAAGTCGTGTAACTCACGGTAGAAGCTGGGGAAGGTTTTGATGTTGGTAAAGTTGCACCATCTGCTATCGGTGGAAATGGTTTTGGATCACCAATTGTATCAGACTGCTCTAGTACGATATCCAGTTTAACAATTATAATTATCCTGCATCAAAATTTTTCCATCAATAGCACAACAACAGAAATGAATGCAGAATCTTATATATGGATTAAAATAAGTTATCAGTAGAATTTGTATGGAGAAATGAATTTAGAGCAACCCTAGATCAGATATAGTGATATTAAATCCACAACATTGTTAGACTATTACCAGAAGAGAATGGAACAATAATAAACATTACCAGTCAAGACAATAAGTTTTACAAGTTAAAATAAAGCAAGCTAGGGTTTTTTTTCTATTTTTATTCTTAGCTAACACTTATATTTTGTTATAAAAATCATATTTAGTTCTTATTCTCAGCATGCAGTTCTGAGAAAACATTCAACTTCAGTTTTCGTATCAAATTTATCCAGCCACCAGTAACCTATAAATATTTTACATTTTGATATTAAAATTCAAGTTAAGCTTCCAGTCTCTGTTTGCACCACTCAATTTCAATGATTGAACCAGATAAATTAAGAAACTTTAACATTGCACCACTATTATAGGCAATTTCTCAAAAATAATTTAATCACGTATTTAAAAAAAACCCCAAGGAATCATTTATATATCAAGTACAAACATGTAACAATACACAGCTACAACATGGACTTAAACATTTAAAAACTTAAAACTCTAAGAAAACCAGGGTGTTGGACCCTTGTGACACAATATTAAAAAAAAATGCCCCTAATAGCAAAAATAGAGAAAATGGCCCTTATTGTCATCAAAAAAGGCTAACTAAACCAATATTTTCACAGAAACGCTAAAATACCTGGTGCAGACAACAATTTGTTTTTAGTTTAGAAACCACAAAACTAACATGACTACAAAAGCAAGGATAAGGGAACAGGCACACGTAGACTACCCCACAAGACAAAAGCTCGGCTTTTCTGCTTGGTTACAGTCTTACATATACAGCAAAACATGTATGAAAAAGCATATTAAAAAGATGCATTCCCTTGTTTAATTTATGAAAACAAGAATTGCAAAAGCGTACGAAGTTACATTTTGTGGAAACATTTTTTTTTTAAAATTAGTTTATTTTCTTAGTGACAGAAGGGGCAATTTTCATAAATAGTGTCGTTTAGGGCCATATCAGTAAAAAGATGACAATTAGGGCCATTTCTCAGAAAACCATTATTTAAAAAAACCAAAAACAAGAAACCAATCTCCAAAATTCACTCTTGACGAACCCCATATCATAAAATAGTAAAAAATCAACAATTTCAGTCATAAACAAGAACACCGCAGGAAGAAAAAACATTCAAACTTATAACTAATCTTTTACACTAACACTATCAACCCAAAAACAAGATATTAACCTCCAAAATCCAATCCCCAACAATTCAACACTAATATACAAAAACTAAATCCCCAAAATCAAATTTCGATGAACCACGTATCAAAAGGTACTAAAACTCAACATTTTCACTCATAAGCAATACCAATCTCCAAAATCCTATCTTTAACAACCCCACATCAATAAACAGTCAAAACTCAACAATTACACACACAACAACAACAAAAAGAAAAATCTCCCAATCCAATCTCAAATAACCCCATATCAAGAATATACTAAAACCCCACAAACAAAAACACATCAAAAAACAAAGATTCACATAAACAACAACAACCCACTTTCCAAAATCCAATCTTGACAAACCCCTTTTCAAGAAACCACCAAAACCCAAACAAAATCAAAATCACAAAAAAAGCCCAAAACTTTTTTAATAATAAAAATAACAGAGATTCATAAAAAGGGATAATGGATACATACACTCTGGCCTGAATCCGATTACAAACAAACTCATTCAACTTGACAACAGAGCCTTTAACAATCCTATTAGTCTTGACCAAATCATTGTTCTGAGTAGCAAGCATCCCTTGAACAGTAAACAACCCATCAGACAGCAACAATCTGTATCTTTCAGCAGCTGAATTAGCAGTCTGCACAATCCTGACATCTTGAACTTGAAGCACTGGATTTATATCCACATGTTTTGAGTCAGTGTTACAGATCATATGAACTGACCCTGCTGATAAATTCACTGCCATTATGATGGTTTCTTGGGTGAAAAAAAGATGGGTTTTTGGGAGAGAGTGTGTGTATTGGGAGATTTGAAACCCTAGAAAATTGGGGAGTGATGAGGAAGCTTTTGAGGAGATGGGCGCCAAAGTAAATGTGTGAGTGGCGGTTTTGATTATATTTTGGGAGTTTTTAAGTGTTTGAGTTGTACTTGTAAAATGTAACTGTTGTAAAAAGGGGAAGTGAATGGACTTTTTTTTATTTATTTTTATTAATTGATTTTAATAAATTAGGGTTTTGAGGCTGTTTAGTTTCCCCATAATAAATAATTATATTCTACTGTATCTATATCTTTCTTTCTTTATTATTTATCTTCTTTTATCTTTTATTACATTATATAAAGGAAATCCCCGGCGATTACACGGTTTTATAATTTTCTAGAATTTTTAAATTTTAAATAATAAAAAATAGAAAAAAAAAGAATTATTTTATATTCTTCTAAACATTATCCGCGAGTCAAATTACGATCTTAATTTTCTTCTTAAATTTCTTTAAAATTATATTATATATTTAATTTAATCAAAATTTACAAGAACTTCTTTTTTACAAATTTATAAAAATGATGTAACTATTTTGAGTTAGACAATTATAATTAATATATATTTTTATTTATATGATAAGATTTCCTTCACTAAATTTTTCAAAATTTAAGATTTTATGTCTTATCAATTATAGTGAAACTCACAAATCAAATCACTATCATCATCATCATCATCATCAATTAAACCATATTTATAGTATAAATATAAATTTATATAACAATAATTTTGGTGATATCTATACAAAAATTATGTGATTATTAAAATATTATCATTTTATATTTTATCTATTATTTCACATGTCAATCAATTATTTCACGTATCAAATTATTGTTCGATGACATCATGACATATATTAATATTAACAATTCAGATATGATTTTATACTACAATAATCTCCTTCTTCCTCTTATATATCCATCCTTTTTTTCAAAAAAAAAAAAAAATTGATGTATCAGTATTCAAATGCATATAGTATTTTACTTAATAACCTAATATGTTATATTATTATTTGCACTCTTTTTCGGACTTACAATTATTTATAATTTTTTATGTCATTTATTTTTACGCAAACTAAATTTATCTCTTTCAGAGTAGGTGAGAAAATATTGTTAAAATTATTAAAATTTTCGATTTATTGTATTTACTAGAAAAAATAAAGCAACGCAATGATAATCAGAAAATTTTATTAATTTTCAACCAATCAAAAGGATATTTCAAATTTAACCAATTTTGATTTGTTGTGTTTATTAGAAAAAAAAAATTCAATGCAATGACAATCATAGAATTTCTACTAATTTTCAGCCAATCGAAAACGAGTATTTCAAATTTAACCAATCAAAAATTACAAAAATATTTTCCCCTCGTGTTTTTAACTATGGTAATAACTAAGTTGGTTTGATGGGTTGACAGTTATTATTGCAAATAATCATGAGCATAATTAATATAATCTTAATATCTTGATTTATAATTGACAGGTTGACAATTATTATAGTATAATCATAATTCATGTAAAAATTTTAGGTAATCATAAACGAGTATTCAAATTTGTGCAATTGGAAATTAGAAAAACTTTTCCTTTTTAGGTTTTAACCATGATATTAATTAAGATGGGTTAACAGGTGACAATTATTATTGTATAATAATCATGCGATTAATTTATGTAATTTTAGTATCTTGATTTATAATTGATGGGTTGTCAATTATTATAGTGTAATCATGATTTACTCAAATTTAACCGATCAAAATTCAAAAAAAAAATATTTTAGTATTCAGATTTCTAACCATGATGTTAACTAACCCGGGTTAGCCATTAACCACTCTAGTTAATATATAATCAATAATTCAAATTCAAATTCAAAAATATTTTCTTTTTCAATTTTTTTTATCATGGTATTAACTAAGTTTGGTTGATAGGTTGACAATTATTATTGTATAATAACCATGCGCATAATTAATTTTAGTATATTTCTTTGTAATTGATGTTTAGGAATAAATATTGTATAATTACTTCGAACGTAACTTTTGTGTGTAATTGATATTCATTTGTAAAAAAATGCATAATTTATGCGTAATTTACAATTATAACTGTCATTTCAAAAGGTTTCCAAAATGGGCATTTGATTTTATCTTCATGTACATGTAGATACTTAAATATTTTATTGTTACTTTTGAACATACGCAAAAAATATTAGGAGAATACCTGGACCTTTACGTGTTGCTTCGAAACCCGATATGTTTTTATAATTTTCTTCAATTTTTGAATTTTAGAAATCAAAAATAGAAAAAATCTTAATTGAAAAGATATCTTTAATATATATTTTTTATTTTGGTATTTGTACGATCAAAATATAAAAATTTAAATATAAATAGATCCTCTCGAATAAGACATTAATTTAATTGATTCAGTCAAAAGATAAAAGCCAAAATTCATTCTCAAATATATTTCTATTTTACGATATAAGAAATATTTTCTTATTCAGAAAAGTTAAATTAAATATTTTAAGCAATATATTTTTATATATTGGCAATATGATTGGAAAAATTATCAAGTTTTAATATTTTTTAAATTTCCGTTACAACATCAATAAGGAAACAAGTTTCAAAATGAAACATTAAGATAATAATATTTATTTGGAGAAAAAAAATATTTTTTTGGAGAACTCATACTATATTAAAAATATTTACTATACACACTAAAAATAGAATAAATAAATATCTTATATACTTATTCAAAAGTATATAAATATTCATGGATAAAATTAATAACCGATTTCATCTCATATCATATATTTAAAGTAACTTTTTAAAGTTTGGTATTAAATTTCGGAGAAAATTATTTTAAATAGTAAAAAAAATTCTTATACTATCATTATATTTTATATATTAAGAAATATATTTTAAATATTTACTCAAGTCAAAACATTGGTCAAAATGTATATCTATTTCAGTAAAAGATCAATTGTATTTTCTTCGAACAGAAACTCAATTTGATTAGTTTAGATTCAAATAAAATACTTCCACTCACTTGAATAACTAAAAACAATTATTGTTTTTATGCAATAATAAAATAATTATTATTTCACGTATCTAATTTTTGTCTTATTTGTTTAGGGGACCACTAAGGTCAAATATGGTCCAATGTTTCAACTATTGGACTTGAATGGTACTAAATGTGACATAAATGAAGTAACAAATAGTAAATTATTACTTATAATGTATTGGAAATGTTTGGCACTGCCAAAAAGGCGCCTCTATTAGAGATGGTCTTGACTAAATACTAAGCTATGAATAAGCGCCCATCGCCAACCTTATCCATTATCCAAACACTTCACTCTCCTCCCCTCATTCTCACCCAACTCTCTTTATAAGTATATCCCCACCCACACCCTTTTACACACAAGCTATGAACTAAAGAATTGTCAGAAATTTAGAAGTACACAGTCTCTTCAAGTCTCTCACACATATATTTCTTCTAAAAAATCTTATTTCTCTTAAATGTATATTTATTAAACAAGATTTTTGTTATAGAATCTTAGTTCCACCAACCAAGCTTATTTCCATTAACCAAGCTTATTTACCAACCCTTTCCGGCCTCCCGAAAGGCTGCCCAAGGACCTCCGGCATGACATGGTATGACCTTCGGTATGAATTCGCAGCTGGTTGGATATGCAGATGCTGGGTACCTATCAGATCCTCACGTTGGACGATCACAGACAAGTTACTTGTTCACATATTGCGGGACTGCTATCTCTTGGAAATCTACTAAAGTCTAAACAGACAATGGCTGTAACTTCATTAAATCACAAATATCAAATATCAAATATCAAATGTCAAAGGTCAAACAGACAATCTACTAGCGATTTATGAAGCAAGTAGAGAATTTGTTTGGCTGCGGTCCGTAATTCAACATATGCGACAATCGTGTGGATTATCAAATATCACAAATAGTACTACAGTTTTGTTTAGAGATAACTCAGCTTGCATTAAACAGCTAAATAAAGAATACATCAAAGGAGATCGAACAAAACACATCTTACCAAAATTCTTCTACACACACGAACTGCAAGAAAATGGTGACATTGAGGTTCAACAAGTACGCTCTTGTAATAATCTTGCTGATATACTTACAAAGTCGCTACCCACATTAACATTTGAAAGGCTACGAAGTAACATGGGTATGCTAAGGATGAAGAATTTGCTATATCAAGATAACAAACGTGAGGCATTTTTTACAGGGGGAGACTGTGTTGTTTTTCCTTCATCAAGTTTTTTATCCCACTGGATTTTCTCTTGCAAGGTTTTAACGAGGTAGGTAGTCAATCTCTGAAATAACTCACATAGATATATTGACAATCAAGGGGGTGTTATAACAATGTGATTGTCAATGACTACTATACCATTTTTTTTAATTACCAGCATTAGAAACTTACTTGAAAAGAAAAGAGAGTACAAGTAGTAAGTAGTACAATAGTACAAAAAAGGTAGTACAAATATAGTACAATTTAGATCCTGTAGGTAAATAAGGTCATTTGAATGAAAATATAAGAATACTACTTTATAGTATCTCATTAATTATATTCTTAGTTCTTGTTAGTTAATAAAAGTAGTTTTATTATTAAAGTTTTACAACAATAATATCATTTTATGAATTATGTTTCCTTTTGTTTGTGTTTAGATGGTCCGAAATGGATACAAAATGGCTGTAACAAAATTCTTAAAACTTAGATATAAAAAATGTATATTGTTATGAAATTATTGTATGACTCTAGATTTTCTAGTTGTCTTTTAGCCTTTCACTTACTCCCCCATTAATTGATATAACTCTTGGCTTTTCACTTCCATGTAACCTCTGTTTAAGAAGCCTATAAAAGGCTTGCATGTACATGATCTCGACACATAAAAATACAATTTCGTTCTCTCTTATTCTCTCTTATCTTATATACATATTATATATATATATATATATATATATATATTACATAATGCATTATCAGCACAATATTATAAATTATTATTAGTTCTGAACTTTAATGTCTAAAGGAGATTCCTAAAACTTGCGGCAGTTCACCGAGAGACCAGGTATGAAGAAGGGTCCTATTTTTCTTGTTAATTCACTTTTTAAGTGTATACTCTAGTTTTGTTATTTATGATCCATAATCCACGTACTTGCTTTATTTCCTGCATGTAATTTTTATTTGTTTATTTGTTTTCCTGATCTCTGTGCTTGACTTAATATGTGCTTGACTTATTATAATTTATAAATGGTCATGTGATTTAAATGGATGTGATTTCCTTACTTTAACATGTTAGTATATGTACTATGCACCCTCATGTTAATATCACAGTAAACAACCAAGAGTTATGTATTAAAACAATTAAGAATGCTAATGTATGGTCAATAGTTGTAATCTCTTACTCCAATGTTTTCCTCTTTACATATAATTATAATTATGTACTCGATAAAAAAAGGGATAAACAAGTTACCGTTTCTTTTCTTTTTTAATCAGCATGTTTCGTTTTAAAAAATGCCACTGTATTCCATCTTCTAGTACTTCTTATCCTTAACCTTTAGAAGAATGTTTATGTTCCTGGTTGGTTAGTAAAATAATAATAATAATAATAATAATAATAATAATAATAATAATAATAATAATAATAATAATAATAATAATAATAATAATAATAATAATAAATGGTAGAGACTTAATATATTTGTACTTTGACTTTGTTCTTTAAATTTTAACCAGTGTTTTGATTTGTACACATTTCTTCTATAAATATTTGTCGATATGTTCAAATTTTCTTGATTTTGACGGTTCAAATTTGGTGACTGATTTAGAATTTATAGAGTCTCGTACTTGTTCATCATGTGCATTTGATTTTTATTTTGGAGAGCAATGTTCCTTAAGTGTTAATTATTTCTGTTGCACTAAAACTCTTATCCACTATATAACCTTATGTTTAGTCGGTACAATTTTATAGATAGTCATAGTAATAGCCCGAATTTTGTATATTATCTAGTATCAACTTGTACCTTATTTGTTAGAATTAATCTCAAATTTGTGTTTATTTTATGGTAGTATAAGCAATGTCAAATCTTACAAAACTTGAGTTCAACGTACTTGATGTCACTGGAAAAAATTATTTGACTTGGTTATTGTATGCCAAAATTCATCTAAGTGCTATGGGCCTTGGTGACACTATAAAAGAGGGAAATAAAGCCTCTGAACAAGATAAGGCAAATGTTATGATATTTTACCGTCATCATCTTGATGAGAGCTTGAAAACTGAGTACTTGACTATTAAAGATCCATCAAATCTTTGGAAGGATTTAAAAGAAAGATATGACCACCAAAAAATGGTGATACTCCCTTAGGTTCGCTACGATTCGCTTCACTTGCATTTGCAAGATTATAAAAGTGTGAGCGAGTATAATTCTGTAATGTTTAAAATTACATCTCAATTGAAATTGTGTGGCGAGAATATCACTGATAAAGATATATTGGAGAAAACATATTCCACTTTCCATGCCAATAATATGCTCTTGCAACAGCAATATCGTGAACGTGGATTCACAAAATATTCCGAAATTATTTCAGTCTTGCTTCTTGCTGAACAAAACAATGAACTTTTAATGAAAAATCATCAAGACGTGGCTCAACACCATTCCATGAAGTGAATATTTTAACTAGTAATGAATATGGGCAAAATAAGACATTTAGGCGTGGACGTGGATATGAGCGTGGACGTGGTTGTGGTTTTGGGCATGGTTGATGTTATGATCACCAAAGTTGCTTCAATTTTGAAAGGAAATCTAACCACAAAAAATGGAGATAAAAATGAGGAGAAACCAAAGGAAAATATGATGGTTCAAAGGGTTGAAAGTACTTGTAGTCGATGTGGAATGAAGGGTCATTGGAGGCGTACATGCCATACCTCAAAACATTTTGTTGACCTTTATCAGGCCTCTTTGAAGAATGTTGAAACTAATTTTACCGAACAAAATGATTCCTTGGGGATAGCTCATCTTGAACCACATATTAGTGGTGGGAATCCAGTCAACCCTTCAGGCTTCACTCACATGGAAGTTGGTGATTTTTTTGAAGATGAAAATATTGAGATGCCCAAGTCTAGTGGTGGCGATAATTTAGCCCTATATTAAGATCTTGCTTTGTTTTTTGAATATTTAAGCGTTTATGTTCGAACTCTGAAATGATTATTTCTGTTTGGTTTTATGCTATGTGATCTCTTTATACATGAAATGTTTGAAATTTTATGTTTTTGAAACTTATTTATAAATTTTTCTTTATGAAGAAACATGGCCAACAACCTCTCATTATGTGCTATGAAAGATGAGGATTCATTTTGTTTGGAAGATAGTGCAACAACACATACAATTTTGAAAAATAAAGTATATTTTTCGCGTCTCATATTAGCTAAAGCTAATGTAAACACGATATCGGGTGTGTTAGATCTTATTGAAGGCTCCAGAAGAGAAAATATAGTGTTACCCAGTGGTACACATTTATTTATAAAGACTGCAATGTTTTCCACCCGATCAAAAAGAAACCTTCTGAGTTTCAAAGATATACTCCATAATGGATATCATATTGAGACCACGTCTATAGTCTCAGTTAGGAAGCAAATACTAGAAAAACTCCCATCATATAATTCTGGATTATATCTAGTTGAATGGTGATAAACCAAACATTGTCAGACCCAACAGATTTTCTTAAATGCCATGATCATTTCGGCCATCCGGGTTCAACAATGATGCGAAAAATAATAGAAAATTCAAATAGACATACTTTAAAAAAATAAAATTGTTCCACTGTCCAAGGATTTTTCTTGTGTTTCTTGCTTTCAAGGAAAATTAATAACAAAACCATCGCTTGTTAAAGTTGCGATTGAATGTCCATCATTTTTGGAAAGAATTCAAGGAGATATATGTGGACCTATTTCCCCATCAAGTGGACCATTCTGGTACTTTATGGTACTTATAGATACATCGATACGTTGGTCACATGTTAGCTTACTTTCTACTCGTAATATGGCATTCGCCAGACTCCTTGCTCAAATTATTCGGCTGAGGACACAATTTATAGATCATGCAATTGAGAAAATTTGAATGGAAAGATGCTATTGAGGCAGAACTAAAATCACTTGAAAAAAGCCAAGTTTTTGGACCCATTGTCCAAACACATGCAGGTGTAAAACCAGTTAGATATAGATAGGTATTTGTGCGTAAAAGAAATGAGAAAAACGAAATTATGAGATACAAAGAACGTCTTGTTGCGCAAGGCTTCTCACAAAGACCGGGAATATATTATGAAGAAACTTATTCCCCGCTAATGGATGCAACAACATTCAGATTTTTAATAAGTTTATCAATTCTAGAAGGGCTCTGAATGAATTTAATGGATGTTGTGACTGCCTACTTGTATAGGTCACTTGATAATGACATTTACATGAAAAATTCCGATGGATTAAAAATGCCTTTGTTATGTTTGTGCCCTAGAGACAACACTATTATGTTTTAGTATAAGACATATGAATTATTAAAGTTTATGTTCTATTGATTATTCCATTTTCTAATTTATCATGTCTTAATTTACTGCGATATAAATGTTAGATTAATAAATGTCCTTGAAATATGATATGCATTATATATCTCTAAGTACATGACTTAGAAATGAGATTATGAGAATAGTATCAATATTCCTAAAAGTCCCTAGTCGAGTATTATTATTAAGGGACAATAATAATGCATTAAGACTGCTGTGTTTGTTGACTGATGATCACATCTCATTGATAATAGGTATAGTGATACTAAAGTCGAAAACACATGCACATGTAAATGTACATGGTGCTGGATTGACCCAATGTGAGATTCTACATGTCTGTTGTGTCATAAGTAATTCTTGCAGTGATAATGATGTAATGGTCCTTAGACTTGAAATCATTATATTTCTATATGAGAATTAATGAACTTTGATTACATTAAAAGTACCTTTGACCGGGTAATAATAAAAGTTTATTTGGGGTATATTATGAATCTTATGAGAAATATGAATGATCTAGAATGGATTTAACCCTCCTATTTTAGGAGTTATATTATTGGCCTCTTCTA